>PVKA01036049.1:0-22130 GCA_004027165.1 Ctenomys sociabilis
ACACACACACACACACACACACAAAGAGGTCCATTAGCTCACCAATAATCCAAAGTCTAGAATGCTATGTTCTAAGACCCAATAACTTACATCAACTGATATACACCTCACCCATCCAGAGTGATCTTGTCCATCACTTCTACGGCTACCCACTGGCCTTAATTTTGTCTTCACCATTTTCACATATTTCTGCACCTATTTTGAGTTTCACTCCACATATAGATACACCTTTGGTTTCCTTAGTTTTGAGCTTTAAAAAAAATCATCATTCTCTATATGCTCTTTTGAGATTTTCATTCCCCATTCAACATCATTTTGATTATAGTTAGGATGGCATACTAGTATTTACACTGCTTTCACATTGGTCCAATATTTTGTATTGGTAATATACCTGGTGCATTTATCTGTTATCTTATCAGTAGTAATATGAGCTATTCCTAATATTTGGTTAACAAAAATATTTTTGTGCATAGTCCTTAATCAACATGTGAGAATATCTTAATTTCATATTTAGGAATGTAATTTCTAGATCATATATTTGTGCAAATCCACTTTAACTAGTTAATGCAAAACTTTATTTCAAATAGGACGCATCAATATAACCTCTCCTAATTTTGAATGAGAATTTATTTTCTCCTACAAATCAATGAAATACATAATTCAATAAAAGATGAGAAGATGTTAGACGAGCACCTGAGTAAAGAAGATACTTAAATGAACAATAAAAGTATGAAAATCAATGTTTGACAATTATCAGACAAGGGGGAATTTAAGTCAGAAGGAAATGTCACTGGACATCAATCAGAATGGTTACTGAAAAGACAGGCAGGCAGTATCCAAGTCCTGGCAAATTATGGAGTGGCTGAATTCTCGCACTTACTGGTGGTGTTCTTAGGGACACTGACTTTGGAATGCTACTTGATGTATTTATGACAGTTGATCATATCTGTCCTCTATAATCTGTACATCCTGATTCAGAAATTCCACTTCTAGCTGTATAATCCAAAACTGCATTGTTATGTTTGCTAAAGACATATATACACAGGAAAGATTACAACCGTACTATTTATAATAGCAGAACAATCCATTATATATCAACAGTAGAATGGGCATAAACATTTTTGATATTTTTATATAATAAAATAATGTACAGAGGTAGAAATATATGAATCACAGGAATAGGCTCTACAATATATATATTTCATAGATATAATATTGAAAAAATGAAAGACTGGTGAGATAGCTCAGCTGACTGTCTGCTTAGGCAAGTGCAGGGACCAGGGTTTGATTCCTGGTATCATGTGCTGCACCAGACATGATCCCTGGGCATGCTGAGCCAGTGATTGAACCAGGGGCATGGTTGTGCATGCTTATAATCCCAGGGCTAGGGGGGTCTGAGACAGGAGGATCTCTATAAGTCCAACCTGTGTAGTGAGATCCTGTACCAAATACATAAAATTTTTAAAAAAATATTTTGAAAGAAGGAACCAAGTATTTTAAAATGACACTTTAAATTTCCTTTAAAAACATTTAAAAACACACAAAATTGAATTCATAATTAAAAATACAGAAAAAATGGTTTATTTGGTGGGCATAATGGGGCATACCTATAATTCCAGCACTTGGGAGGCTGAGGCAGGTGGATTGTTGTGAGTTTGAGACCAACCTGGGCTACAAAGTGAGCTCAAGACCAGCCTAAACTGCTGAGACCCTGTCTCAAAAAAGCAAAAAAAAAAAAAAAAAAAAAAAAAAAAAAAAAAAAAAAAAAAAAAAAAAAAAAAAAAAAAAAAAAAAAAAAAAAAAAAAAAAAAAAAAAGACAGAAAAAAGAAAAGAAAGAAAGAAATGGTTTATCTATAAGGGAAAGCAAGATGAAATTAATATAAAATCCAGGAAGTGTTATCTCTGAGGAGGAGGAAAAATAAAACAATTGAGGAGAATGGGGTCCAGGTACAAGAAATATTCTCCTTGTTTACCAACCTGTTTATTTTAATGCTATTTTAAGAGCACATAAGCATAATTCCATGTACATTTTTATTTGAACAATTTATTCAACAATGTGTATTTTAAAAGTTTCCGGCATTTTCCAGCATTTGTCTATATTTCCCTTGCAGTTTCAGCCCAGCAGTCACCTGATCTATGTCCAGTGAGACAAAGCAATGGGGTTTCAACAGAGGCTTTTACTTTCTAATAATTAGACTGTTTTTTTGCCCTGCTTCATCCCATTGTTCACTCAGTAACTTCAAGACCTCTGGTTCTGTTTGTCTGTGACAGCAATTTGACTCATGGTAACAGGAATTTTTGGTAGAAAAAGGCAGTGTCTTAATTACCTTTCTCCTTGCTGAGACAGAATAAACAACACCCAAAGTTAAAAGAGGAAAAGTAGCTTACAGTTTGAAGAGGTTTGAGTCCATAGTCAGCTGGCTCCAAGGCAGGACAGCCCAGCATAAGAGTATTACAGAGGAGAAACAAGTTATGGTGGGCAGAAAGCAAGAAGCAGAAACTAGTGAAGCAGTGGCAATTGATGACCACAGCATCTCTCTTTCTGTCCTTTGTATTTTTTATGGACTACATGCCCTTAGGACAGGTAGCACTCACACTCAGGCTGGGACATCCTTAATTCTACCCAGAACCATGTCAAGCCAATTAATGAACTAATTTAGCAATCACACACCCTTGATCGCCCCATCACACACTCTAGATTTAGCTACCTCTGAAAAACCCCGCCTATGACCACACCAGGCTTTGCAGAGATACCTAGACACAAGCCATAACAGACAGGGAAGACCTTAACTAGCTTAGACAAGAGTCCAAAAATTTAATAGCTTATAACTGAAAAGTAAGAAGGGCATGTAGATTAAGGAGAAAGAAACACTAGCTAGTGGCTTCAGTCTTCCTTTGCCATATTTTCTCTGCTTCTCTTAGTGTCTTATCATCATTTTTCTCATCTACTTCTCAGGTAAATCATAGCTTCTCATATCCCCAGTTCATATATTCATATATAACCATCTTTAGCCAAAGAAGGGACTTTCTTCTTTGCTATATTGCCCAGTATAGCAGAGGGTTTCAGGAGTCCTGGCCAGAGTCTCTCTCTCTCTCTCTCTCTCTCACACACACACACACCTTTTATGGGCAGGATGCAGGTTTTCATAATGAATAATTTCCCTTACACTCATAAGTTGGTGGTAGAAAAAAAAATCAGCATTTCTTCAGAACAAGCAAGGTGTTATTGTTCAAAGAAAGAAGGCATATACTCTACAGAAATCTATCTTGCAGATAAC
The DNA here is from genome assembly GCA_004027165.1 of Ctenomys sociabilis. NCBI lineage: Eukaryota > Metazoa > Chordata > Mammalia > Rodentia > Ctenomyidae > Ctenomys > Ctenomys sociabilis. The sequence continues at coordinate 3,280 of PVKA01036049.1, forward strand.
TTGTGTTCTCTATTTGAAATATCATAGTCTTTTCTCTGTCAGTCTACTGTGATTTCAGGGACATTATCTGATTTCAAACCAAGAGCTCCTCTTCCAATTAGTCTCACCACCAAGAATGGTTAAGCAAAATAATCAATCTATACTTCCTAGGCAAACTGGCCTTGCAGAGTTTGTCTCAGAAACATGGAAGAATGAAAGAAAAATCTAATTTGATACTGAAAGTAGCAAAATAATAGGGTACTCTGGGAAGGATTTAAGACTCAGGCATAATGAAAAGAACATAGTAGGTGTATCAGTGACTTGCTAAGTCATCTCAGGTAATTCCTTTATCCTTACTGGATCTCTCAGAAATTGAAGAACACAGTTGCATTGGTCAGGAAAAAGTGGGATAGCTTTTGGGGCTATCAGAGATGTGGAACATAATATATCATATTTTCCCTGTAAAAACATCCTTGAGAAAGCCATAGGATTCATCACAGCAGGACAGTGACTATTTTCTGGGATAACCAAGGAAATGCTTTTATGCCTTGTAAAACCAGACTTATGCCTGGTATCAGGCCAGGCTTAGGCTGCGTAGAGCTGCGCTTGGCCTCAGATCTTAGCCAGATACTTTCCAGAGGACTAGAATCTTTTTGGTAGTAATTATTCTCCTCCTCCTTGGAATGTTGGCAACAGAGGCAGCTGCCTAGGAATGGAGTGGTTAAAAAAACTGAAAGGACTTAGGTGAGATGGAAAAAAGTTCTAAATTTAGAGCCTCCTGGGCCTAGACAATAGAGCAGGGACAAGGACAGAGCCCACACTTTAGCCTTGTGGCGATTTCTTTCGTGTGTAGAAAAAGAAGGAAGCTAACCAGCAAGCTTTCCACCACTTTCCAAACAAATGACTGGGGTCTGAGAACTGTTCCTGAAAGTTATACTGTTGTGGCCTTGATAGCCGGGATCATTATCAGTGTTGAACATGCAACAAAGCAATGAGCCCCAGGATTCATTCTAGGCATTGGGTAGAGAATTTGAGTCCTGGATGTGGGTTCTGTCCCCTGCCTGCCTGCGCCATAATCTGTCCTCTGAAAGGAGATTGAGAAACAAAAGGGAAAAAAACAAAACACAAAAGAAACAATAGGGCTCAGAAATCATGAGCATTGAGGACCACCAATTCATAAGACCAAGATGGAGAGAAAAGTGTGACTTTGTCAAAGAATTTTCAGAGCTAGCCCAGAGCTCAAATACCACAGCATATGTCTTTGGGCTCTTTCTTCCTCCTCTAAGCTTCCTAAGAAATGAAAATGTGTCCTTATTTTTGAGTGTTAGCCCAGATTGGGACTAGAAGCACTGAGAGAAGGAAATGAAGTACTAAGAAACACACTCCAGGTAATAGAGGTCCTAGCACCCCTGTTCACAAAAAGAAGAGAGCACAGATCTGATCTTTCCCAGGAGCACCTTATCCACATCTGGGCATTGGGTGGAGCACACCATAGGGAGAAGTGACAGGACCTATAGGAAAGACATGGTAGTGAGAGACATGATGGATCTAAATATGGGTATGTTTCTTCTTCAACAGGAGCACAAGACCCTCTGATTAGTCGTGTCTGGGCCAAATCACAAGACATGGAAGAATCAGTTTCAGGTCCAGGTCTACCATCTGAGGGAGGTCGAATTTCAGACAGAGAAGAGTCCATGGGGGAACATATTTCAGTTAGACATGAAGAATTTGAGAAAGGACATGTTCGGCACAATGTAGAAGACCCTGAGGGAGAGCATGTTTCAGTAAGACATGAACATCTTGAGAAAAGTCACGTTCGGCACAATGTAGAAGAACCTCAGGGAGAACGCTTTTCAGTCAGACACGAACATCTTGAGAAAAGTCATGTTCGGCATGATGGAGAAGAACCCTTGGGAGAGCGCATTTCACTTAGACATGAAGAAATGGAGAAAGGGCACCTTCGCTACAAAACAGAAGACCCCGTGGGGGAACGGATTTCAGTTAGACACGAACATGTGGAGAAAACTCACAAGCGGTTTCACGACAATTCCATGGAAGAGGAAAGCTATGATAATCGTATGAAAGGACACATTCGTTTCAAACGCCAAGACCCCATGGCCGCGCTCGTTTCCATTGATGGTCAGGATGCTATGAAAGATAGCCTTTGGGTCAAAACACAGGGTGTCTCAGAAGAACGATTTTCAATGAAGGGTCAAGACTCTGTGAAAAGCCAACTGCAGATGAAAGGGCAAAGTTCAATGGGAGAACGATTTTCAGTTACAGGTCAAGATTCTTTGAAAGGTCGCCTACAGCTTACGGGACAAGACACCATGGCAGAAAGATTTTCAGTTTCAAGTCAAGATTCTGTGAAAGGTCACTTGCAGCTTTCGGGACAAGATACCATGGCAGAAAGATTTGCAGTTTCAAGTCAAGATTCTGTGAAAGGACGCCTGCAGCTTAAGGGACAAGACACCCTGGCAGAACGATTTTCAGTTTCAAGTCAAGATTCTGTGAAAGGTCGCCTGCAGCTTAAGGGACAAGACACCCTGGCAGAACGATTTTCAGTTTCAGGTCAGGATTCAGTGAAAGGTCGCCTGCAGCTTAAGGGACAAGACACCCTGGCAGAACGATTCTCAGTTACAAGTCAAGATTCAGTGAAGGGTCGCCTGCAGCTCAAAGGACAAGATCTCATGGAAGAACGATTTTCAGCTGCAGGTCAAAGTTCTGTGAAGGGCTTTGGTCGGATCAAAGGACAAGATAGCTTTCAAGCAGGATTTGCAGTTAAAGGTCAAGGATCTGTGAAAAGTCTCATTGGGGATATTTGAACCCCAAAAGAGGTGAGCAATACTTGAAAGCAGAGACCCCTGCTCACACAAAAGAGGACTGAGTGGTAGAGAGCTATCTTACTGTGGTCAGAGGGGGTAAATAGGGAGGTCCTGGATAGATTTAGAGAATAGTGAGTCTGAGAGGTCATAACCAAAGTACGGAGAGGGGCATCTCTACCTCCTCAATAGATCTGAGTGATTTCACCTGCTTAGTTCATATCTCTAATTCTCTTCTCTCTCACCAGGTTGTTCTTGTCCTGACTGCACCCTGGGCCTGGTCCTTCAGGTTCTCCTCTGGTTCGCCTACTGGTATCACTACGTTCTCCCATACTGCCCCTCCTTCCACCCATTCTGGATGCCAAACCTGGGGCTGCCTTTTGTCTTCTACTTCTCAATAAAAAGACTCCTTCTGCTCCATTTGTTTGTGGTTCATTTGATTTCTGGGTTCCTGAAAGCTCCAGGGAAATGGATATGAATGTGGGTCATGGTCCCCCAAGTGGAAAGGAAAAAGGAGGAGCCAGGAGATGAATTCTTCCGGTGTGAAGTCTAGGAAGAAGAACCCAATTCTGAAGGTTTAGGGTTAAAACCAAAAATTCAGACTAAGTGATGGAGTCTCTATTTGAACATAGAAATGCACATCTGCAAGCCCTACTTTTGGCCTAGGACCTGGAAGAATACACATAGAGAGATAAAACCCACAACATGATGAATAAATTATAGGCACATCATTTTCTTTCCAATGTATTATCTTTCCTGACATGGCTACTGTTAGCCCTGCAGAGTGACCAGGCAACCTTCTTCCTTTCCCTTGATATCCCCATGGAGCTCTCTCTTCCAGAAAACAGACAAGAAATGATGTCAAAGATGCAAGATAATCCATGCTCATAAAAATTTCACAGGTTTGGGATTAAGACACATAATTGTTTTAGGTTACACAATGTCCTTCTGTAGACTTCTGTTTGAAGATGTGGATAAGAACTCGTGACATACTATATTCGTACTGTGCATTGTTTTCCTGAGGCACACTGCAATTTGGGAAGCAGGCAGGATCAAGTATTGCAGATAAGTACACCACTGTACTTATAACAGAGAGCTCCCATGGAAGGGCAAGGCCAAGGTGGGAAGAGCAGAGGCCTGAAGTCTGGTAGCTTGGCAGTGATCCCCAGCTTTACTTTCCCACTGCCTGGCTGGCCCCTCACAAATCTCTGTTCTTCTGAGTGATGGTAAATTATAGTTTATTAAATATAGCTGATATTCAGAGAAAACATTTCCTGTTGATTTATTTTTTATTTTTCATTACCCTGTAGCAATTGAGTAATGGGATTTCTTTGTTGTGTTTCACTCTGTATTTGCTATTTATTATATCAATAACCATTCTGATAAAGTTAACAAGAGGCAGGAGGAGCTTGGAAAGAAATCCTTACAACTATTTAGTGATATATTTTATTTTGTTTTTGGAGCTGTTCTTGCTATGTAGTCCAGGCTGCCCTTGAACTCACTATGAAGCCTATGCCAATTCTCCTGCTTCAGCCTCCCAATGCTGGGATTATAGGCATATAATCACCATGCCTGGCCCCAGAGAAACATTTTAAAGGGCTCCAAGAGATATATAATGCGTACATTATTGAAAACACTCAATAGGATGTGGAACTTAATATTAACCTCTTAAATTTACTATGAAAGTATACCACAGTCAAACCCCCTTTTGTTTTGTTTTGGATTTGTTTTTGGAAATAGAAAATGAGATTTTTGTAGTCATCAGTCACAGTAAAGATTTTGAGATAAAATGCCATGCTGTGATAGTAAATGAAGTAGCACGCACAAACACATATCAGTATGACCTCATCTACTAAAAAAGTCAAATATCTAAAATAATAAGAAAACTGACAATCTTAGTATTCTAGATTGTAGAATTATGGATATTTTTCTTCATGTGTTCCTGTAGCTTTAAAAAATTTTAAAAACAAAACAAAAAGCAGTAAAAATGTTAGAAATGATACATAATTCTATTAAATAAGATTGTAGGAATTCAACAATGGTTGTTGTATTGGGTAGTGGCGTCTTCAAATTAGTTGCTCAAGTCACCAGATGTAAGCATTCAAAACTGGTCAAACAATTAAAAAGAAGAAGAATACAAAATAAAAAATTAATCATTAACTGTTCCTTTCCACAGATCAGTAGAAATCAGTAGTACAATTATCCAAACAATCCTGAATATACACATACATTTTTTTCTACCTTCTTTCTTTGACTTCTCTTTTTCCTCATCTAGTTGTTCTTTCCCTTTGAACAGCTTTTTCCCTTTCACAATGTCTGTTATATCTTTCAGATTTTATTTATTCTTTCAGGTCTTACACAAGGGAGACAATACGATGTTTTGTGTTTTTAAATAGAATTTTGGGATTTTTCTTTCATTTGAAAGTAATCTCAATGCTATTAAATGCACAAGTATTCTAATTTAAACACTCAATCCTGTTTTACCTAAAATTCAATTTCCAAACATACAAATATCTTTCAAAATCTCATTTTGTTTGGCTTTTTACTTGTGTTGTGAAAGAGTTTTGAAGAACTTAAAAAAATCACAGTTAAGGGCTGGGGAGATAGCACCGTGGTCTGAGCCCCAGAACCCTGGGTTTGTAGGACCAGGGGCTGAAACGAAGCATGATGATGGTACATGTCTGTAATCCCAGCACTGAGGAGGCTGAGACAGGAAGATCACTACGAGTCTGAGCTGTGTACCGAGACCCTCTGCCAAATAAAGTGAATTAAAGATTTTTTAAAAATCACAATTAAGTTCATATGGGTGAATAAATTCTTGTGAAGAAACTTACAATAATTCACTTAGGATATTTGAACTTTTATACTTAAAACATTCCCTACAAATGACAGCAATTAACCTGTCAACTTTGTTAGCAGCATAAGGGGCAGGAAGGGAAAGCAATAAAAAGAAAAGAAACCTAGAAAATCTCATGTCTATTTTGGTGTCAAATAAATATTAGTTTCCGAAACAACAAACTAATGAATAAATAAGACTTCAATTTGTCAAGAAACAAGATTCAGACTAGAAATTTATTATTTGGAAAAACAAAGAAATGTACTGTTGTCCTTTATTAGCATATAGATTGTGCTGCTGTAATTTGAACAGTCCTTAGCTAGCAAAGTGACCCAGCTACCTAAGTCCTCTCAGAGTCCTTCCATCTTTTTAGTCTTTCATTTCCTCGGACATTGCTGTTGAAGTTTAAAGGATGACATCCTCATTCTCGTGGCTGCAGGTAGATAAGTTCCATATCTAGTGGAAGGGGAAAAGGTGACTTCCATGTATATTAAAAGGTTTTAGGAAGGCAACTTGGAAATTCACTCTACTTGTGTGCCACTGATTCAATTCATGATATCTTCTATCTATAAGGGAAGCTTTTATTGATCATTCTGGACAGAGAATTAACTCAAGAAAAGCAAATGAAATCAGAAAACATGGAAAAAGGAGAGATAAAATTTTCTTTCATCTTTATCTAGTCTCTATTTCTTTCATCTCCTCTTTTTATTATTTATTTTCTTCTGCCAGCTTTGGGTTCCATTTCTATTATTGCCTTGAGGTGTAAAATCAAGTTATTTTTTGCATCATTTTTCTACCTATTGAAGATTTTTACAGCAAGAAATTTCCCTGGGAGCACTAATTCATAGAACCCCACAAGGTCTTGATAAGTGGTACTATCATTCCATTAGTTGCAAAGTCTTTCCTAATACTTGTATTTCTCCTTTGACCCATTGGTTGGTTTTTTTTTTTTTTTTGTTATGGTGGTGGTGGTAGTGTTGGTGGTGTTGGGGACTGAACCCAGGGCCTTGTGCATGCAGGGGAAGATCTCTGCCACTGAGCCACACTCTCATCCCAACCCACTGATTGCTTAAGAACAAATTAATTCTATTTGCAAATTTTCCACTTTTTCCTTTATTATTTCAATCTACTTGTGCTGCATTGTGGTTTTAGAGGACCACGTTGCTTGCATGTATTAGTAGTATATTAAGCTTGTTTTGTGGTCTGAGATACGATATATACTTCAGAGTACTCACTGTGGACTTCAGAAAAATGCTCATTCTGCTATTTTGGGTGTAGGACTTTCTCTGTTTGTCTTTTAGACCTGCTTCATAGTCCTGCTTCTCTTTTTTTTCCCTCACAACTCTGTGGTTTAATTTTTAGTATAAATTGTGGTAATACCCACCACCAAAAGTCATAATAAATAAACATGAACTACAACATTGAGGTTAAAACAAAATTGCATGTAAATCATAGTATTTTCTTCAACATGAAAGCAAAATATGCCAAATTACATGCTTTATATAATTATGTTAGGCTATATGCAGATATCTAGTTAGAAAATTTTACAGACTTGCTAATTTACAAGTTCTGTGTAAAAAATGAACTTTTGTTTCCATGTCTCTAAATGTGCATATATCTGCATATAGAACATCATATTCAAAACTATCTTTTTGTATACAGATTGTAAAGTGTACACACCAAGAAAATTGCAATAAAAGCAAATGGGAAATCAATTAAAAGCTATAAAACATATATTTTTAGCAACCCATATCTCCTTATAGTAAAAACAAAATTAAGTAATACTAATTTTATTTGGAATTGAGAAATGAATTTCAATTCCCTTTTTTATTAGAAGATACTCTCCAGTGTGTGATCTTTCATGTATTTGGCAAAACTGGTGTGTAGTGAATGCCTTCCCATATTGCTTGCATGCATAAGGTTTTTCCCAAGTGTGAGTTCTTTCATGTCTTTTATAATTACTCCTTATACTGAATGCTTTTCCACATTCCTTGTACATGTAAGGTTTCTCACCAGAGTGAGTTATTTCATGTCTTTGATATAATTGGTGTGTAGTGAATGCCTTCCCACATTGCTTGCACACATATGGTTTCTCCCCAGTATGGCATGTTTCATGTCTTTGACCAGATTGGTGTGTAGCAAATGATTTCCAACACTGCTTGCACACATAAGGTACCTGTGTAACTTCTTTTCATGTATTTGACAAGATTGGTGTGTGATGAATGCCTTCCCACATTGCTTGCACATATAAGGCTTCTCTCCTGTGTGAGTTTTTCCATGTATATTATAATAATTATTTGCAGTAAATGCTTTCCCACATTGCTGGCACACAAACGGTTTCTCCCTAGTATGTGTTCTTTCATGTACCAGAAAAGATTGGTGTGCACTGAATATCTTCCCACATTGCTTGCACAGGTAAGATTTCTCTACAGTGTGAGTTCTTTCATGTATTTGGCAAGACCAGTGAGTACTAAACGCCTTTCCACATTGCTTGCACATTTAAGGTTTCTCCCAGTGTGAATTTTTTCATGTATGATAGAATAACTCCTAGTACTGAATGCTTTTCCACATTGCTTACATACATAGGGTTTCTCCCCAGTGTGATTTCTTTCATGGACTTGACAATAATTGCGTCTGATAAAACCTTTCCCACATTATTTACATACATGAAGTTTCTCCCCTTTGTGATAGATTTCATAGATTTGACAGTGAATGTATCTGCTGAATGATTTCCCAAACTGCTTACATATATACGGTTTCATGCCAGTGTGACTAATTTCATGTCTTTGGGAGCAACTGTGTGTATGAAATGCTTTTCCATGTTACTTACATACAGATGTTTTTTCCTCTATGTGAATCCTTTCAAGAATTTTACAACTCTGAGTATTGCAGTATTTCCATATTGCTTGCATACATATGGTTTCTTCTCAGTGTGAACTATTTCACGGATTTGTAAACCACTGGGGGTGCTAGAGGCTTCCACACTTTTTGGACCAAAAATGGTCTTCTCTCCTGGATGAGTTCTTTCATTAAGTTCAGAGTAGGCTTTCTGGCATTGCTGATATTGACAGGATTTCTCTCTCCAGGCTTTCTCCTTGCCTCCTTCTGAAAGGACTAGAAAGCACTGCAGGTTTTGCCATGTTCATTACATTTACTCAGCTTGTCATCAAATCCGAAATACTCATGTGGCTTCTCTCCAGGGTGATGTACAATGGGTACATTTAGTGATAAATGCCCAATCAAAAGACTTCCAGGTAGCTTTAAAGCAGCTTGCTACATGTCTACATTAGCATCTGGAGTCCGAAGCAATATGCTTTCATGTTGACTGAAAGTTGTATATTGACAGCATTTGCTACCTCTTCACTGCTTAGATTTCTCAAGTAATTTTTGTATTCTTCTTCCATTTGCTGACTGTCCAAAGTCCTTCCTGTATCGTAGCTATAGCACTTATAGTCCTAAATGTTTCCCACATCACATCTCCATAGAGCTTCTTCTGGAATGAATTCAGGAGAGCCCACTCTTATTGGTGAAGGTCACTGTTACATCCTCCATGGTCACTGTCTCCATTGTGTGGCTTGGGGGTCTCCCAGGATCATTCGAATGCAGTTTGCAGCCAGAGGAAATTACAGAACAAAAGGTCTAATAATCTTGAGAGCTGTCAGCAACACACTCTCAGAACACACTACAACGCCATGACACAGGAAGTCTCAAGTCTTCTCTTTATGTACTGTTGTTACTCTAGTTGTTTTGCACATTATGGAATCAAAGGTAGAATCCTTTACTCATTCATTACAACTATTTCTCCCTTTAGTTCAGAAATTTGCTTCGTAACTCTTGGGTCTCCACTTATAAGTGCATGCTGGTTCAATGTTTCTAATCAGTTTTTTTTAATGATCAGAATAGATTTATTGAGGGAAAGAAAGCTCCTGTCCAAGAGAGAGACAGGAGGGGGTTCTGGCTGGGTAGTTCCCCAAGAAAATGTCTCTTTCAGGGGCTTTTATAGAGGAAAGTCATGTGGTGAGGTGGGTCTAAGGTGGTAAAGACATGGGAACTCTCTTAGGTGGACAAGAGGTGGGACAAAACCATGGTTAACCAATGAAATTACAAGCACCATTGCTTAGGTAAAATTGATTAAGTTCAGGAACAAAAAGGGAAGTGAGTCACATAGCAAGCAGGCATGAATATGGGACAGGGTCTCTTCTTGTTTGGGGTTGGGCTAGTGACTCATTTAGGCCCTTTCAAAGTGATTGATACCTATCTAGAATATCAATCTCTGATGCCCATCCCTAGGGAAGTATGTAGCTGTGTTTCCTCCTTTGTCTTGATCTTGAAGTGTGGCCCATAAGGAGTGTCTGTCTCTTCCAAGTTGCCCAAAGTCACCTTGTCTGCCATCTTGTCTCCTTGAGGACCTGGCTGTCTAGACTATTTCTATCTAACTCAACTGACCACAACACTCCCCCCATCTGAAGAAGTAACCCAAACTGCCGTGAGGGATTTGGGCAATGACCGCTCTGGCTTCTTCACACTGAAAGGGAGTCATAGTTGTTGATAGGCAGTCAGGTATATCCTTCAGAGGTTCTATCTAAAGGCCCTCAGTAGAGATCAGGCATTTCACTGTAAGCTTTGAATCTGGAGAAGACAAAGCCAAAGAAACAAACATGCATGGGTCAAATAATCACAACAGGATAATTATGAAAAAGAACTTTTTGTAGGTCCATCAGCAGGTATCTCTTTATCTTCCATGACCATTGTGTATTGTTTTAAGCAAACTGGCCTTTCCTATTACTACTGGGGCACATAAATTGCCACATATAGGGAAAACACTAAGTAGTTTCCAGTTAGCAAGTGGGGCCACTGGCTGTGTAACTACCGACAAATCTGCATAAGCATCTATTGAAAGTTTCACAAGCTTTCTCCTTAACATGGGTTCCCTCAGGCTGAGAGGTAAGACACATAACCACCTCAGTCTGAAACTTCTTCTGACTCCATCATAAACAGTTCTTTTTCCTTTTCTAGCAACTTTGGACATTTTTTTCTTGAAATATCCTTTCTCTATGTCCAGATCCAGGAAAGCATAACTTTTTCTATCTATAATTCCATTCTATATCTTTTTTACTATAAAACACCTCAACTGAGACCAATTCATTCCTGCAAACCCTTCTTAGTTCTTTAGCTTGTGCCAGACATTGGAATCCACTGAACAAGATAACCTTGAAGCTCACAGGTGAAACTTATAGTTTATCATCTAGCAATCACATTTTACATTTTGGAAAAAACACTTTACGTAAGCTGACAAAAAGCCTTATTCTTAGTTAACACGTAAGGCACAGATATAAAGCACTTTTCCCTAATAGTCACTGTGGAATGTGAACTATCACAAGCTGCCTCAACCTGATTTATGAAAGCGACTCATTAAGTTGTTCTACCAAAAATTTCAGGTAAAATTTCTAGTTTACTAGCAGAGAGAAAAAGTACAATAGGTAAATAGAGATCTTTCAGTGGTCAGGAGCCAGTTTCCACTGAGGAACCTTTGGGTATGGCCATAACCCCTCAGGTATTCGATTTCCTTTGGCTCACATGACCAGAGATGCCTCCAGAAAGGAATCCGACAGTTTCTCCAATCAACATTCCATCAGCCATAGGCTTCAATGGGGATCCACCAAAGAACAGCTGGGGAAACCTGTCCTCTGCTCCAAAGAGTGGCAGCTGCTCTAAGAGCATTTACTAGCCAGCAGAGTAACCACTTTGTCTAGATTCTATAAGGGATAGTGAGAAGCCTGAACAAGATTATCTAGCACTTTACAGTAAAGGCTTTACAGCCCATAATGTATCTCTTACACACCTAAATAATTAAACCTAGGAAAAAAGATTGAATCCTCCCTCACACTAAACATGTTTTGGTCCCATAAGTGTGCTGCTTTTGGAGATAGCTCCTTCTTGTGTCCTAGAAGTTGGTTCTCTCCACTGTGTCAGGTTTAGCCTCCTGAAGGAGACCTTCCCAGAACACTAAGCTGGGGCATGGCTTTTATATGTGTCCTCCTGGACAGGCATAGTCCTCTTTGTCTCATCTGACCCAGAGACAGGGTATGTGTCCTTTTTCTAAAATGACTTCCCTGTCTTCAGCGTTGATAAACGCTCATTTTCTAAAAGCTTTACTTAGTTGGAACAGTCAGAGTTTTTCTAATTTTACATGCCTCTGAAAAGGAGAGTACAAAGAGGTGGGAAAATTAGGAGCAAAGTCAAAAGAAGGAAACTGAAACAGAGCAGGCCTGACATTCCCTCTAGCGTGTACAGGGGGATCAGAACAAATCTATCCCAGTGAAACCTGTCCTCCGAGTCTTTTAAGAATGGTTGCCGACCTAATGTAATTTAACGGGCAAAAGAAGTCCCGTGTTTCATATACAGGCATGTATATTTCTAAGTCTGAGCTGGCTAAGAGTCCCGTTATTCAGAAGTTTACATGAAATTCACCAGGAGTCTTACTAAAGTCAGTCCCTCTAGCTCTACTATCCAAACTCAAGCAAGGAATACCAGTATATTTATTATCTTGTTCAAATGCAACATATACAAGTACACAACAATCATAAAATGTCCCATTAGAGAAATATTATAACCTTGCAACATTTCTACATTTTAACTTAAGATTTACCTACAACATTTTGTGTAGACTGGTACAACCATTGTGGAGGTCAGTGTGGAGATTCCTCAAAAGAGTAGGACTAGAAATCCCATTCAAGCTGGCTATCCTCCTCCTGGGAATTTTCCAAGAGGAACTGAAAACATTGTATCATAGTGATATATGTGTACCTATGTTTATAGCAGCACAATTTGTGATTGCAAAATCTTGGAAACAACCAAGATGCCCATCACATGAGGAATGGTTGAAAAAGATGTGATATTTCAATATAATGGAGTATTACTCAGCTATTAAGAATGATAAGCTTGAAGCATTTATACTGAAGTGGATGCCACTTGAACATATACTCATAAGTGAAATAAACCAGACACACATGTGTAAATATCGTATAGTCTCCCTAGTATAAGAAGCGAAAAGCAGAAATACAAATGGAAATGTACAACAACAACTAAAAATAATTGAGTCAGATAAGGCAAAGTGAATGGCATATGCTGCAGGATACTAATCAGCTTTTCTTCTGGATAGTTAACAACCTAAGTTCACAAATAAAAACTGGAGAAACAGAAGAGCCACAAGGCCAGCCAACATTTTGGCCCTAGCCTTTCAAGGTCAGTGAAGACTCAGGACATAGGAGAACCTGTGCTGCAACATCATGAAACTCAGGTGAGCTCCAAATTTTCTGAACAAGGAGATTATGGAGCCACAGAGGAAATTTTTGAAGTTCTATAGTGTGCCTGGGGAGAGTCACATGAAGAGAAAACTTTCTCTCAAGCTCTCACAGAGAGCAAACTGGTCAAGCATTGGCCGTGACTCATCCACATGGATGACACAGACAAAGGAACTACAGAATAATGTACAGGACTACAAGATACACCCTGAGGGGACTTCATTGACCTCATCAGAAACAAAAAGTACATGCGTTGGTATATAGGTCTTGCTCTATCTAGGTCTTAACCATCCAGCGGAAAAGTATAAAAATGCAGTATACACCACAGGGCCATAATAATAAGTTGAGCTGTAAATGGCTATGGTCGACAACTTCTTTGAATAACTCACTATTGTTGTGGAATGCTGGACTGTGTTGGATTGGGTCATTGAGTTCAGGTACCTAAATTAGTTGAATGACAATGGAGTGCTCATCTTTGACAGGTGTAGACAAAGGAAGGGGTATAGAAAGGAAGAATCACGATGTGTGTGTATGGACAGTACAATTGGCATAGATAACTCCGTGCTTCTACATAATTCTACGAGAGGCAAGATTTGCACTAATGGTGGTTGGACAGGATATGTCGGCTTCTAGTACTATGGACAACCACTAGGAAAATAGCAAGGTAGAAATTATTAATTATTGAATCTTTGATGTAATTCAGTTATAAAAAGTAAGATATGCAAACAGCTACACTCTCTTTATTTAATGATAAAAGACATATGGTATAATAATGTCTGTAAGTATAATATCATGTATGCACCTTCTATGATACCAAAACAGTATGAAAACAGTTTGCAATGTATTAATTTATCAAATCCATTTTGTCAAGGTATCTTAAAACTATATCATTGATATTTTTACTTCAATAAAAAATATAAATAAATAAAAAAATAAACATAAAGGAGTTAATCTAATTCATTAAGGTAATAACTTGATATAAATGTTTACATAAAAATGTCCATATATCAGATTCATTAAGTGGTATATTTAAGGTTTATGCATTTTATTGCGTGTAAGTTACACTTTTGTGAAAAATAAACAAATAAAAAGACAAAAAAAAACACTAGGGTGCAGGAAAAAATAATTCAACATCTACAAGACGATACAAAGATGAACAACGTAAGATGAATAGGCATCAATGAGAAAGAGGGGGTCAATACAAATGATATAAAAGGAATATGGGCTCGTGCCCACGCCGGTCGGTTGGTGGCGCCTTTGTCCTAAGGCGGGCGGGTGGGCTGAGGTGGAGGTGGCTGTGACGGGCCTGAGGTGACGGAGCGGCCAGAAACCCACCGCACCGGTAGCGGGATCCATATGGCTTTGGAGACAGTCAAGATGCAAGGCGTGACCGATCTCCAATACGAGGAAGTCCAAGGAGAGAATCCAGGGATGGCAGAAATGGTCGGGATTCTAGGGATAGCAGAGATATCCGAGATCCCCGAGACTTGCGGGAGCACAGAGACAGCAGAGACATGCGGGATCACAGAGACAGCCGAGGAGAGAAGGCTCTTATGACCGCTACTTGCGGATGGATGACTATTGCAGGAGAAAGGATGAGTCTTACTTCGACCGTTACAGAGATAGCTTTGATGGGCGAGGCCCTCATGGCCCAGAAAGTCGTGCAAAAGAGCGTTTGAAACGTGAGGAACGGCATAGAGAAGAGCTTTATCGTCAATATTTTGAGGAAATCCAGAGACGCTTTGATGCTGAAAGACCTGTGGATTGTTCTGTAATTGTGGTCAACAAGCAGACTAAAGATTATGCTGAATCTGTGGGACGGAAGGTCCGGGACCTAGGCATGGTTGTGGATTTGATCTTCCTCAACACAGAGGTGTCACTATCACAAGCCTTGGAGGATGTTAGCAGGGGAGGGTCTCCTTTCGCTATTGTCATCACCCAGCAACACCAGATTCACCGTTCCTGTACAGTCAACATTATGTTTGGAACTCCACAAGAGCATCGCAACATGCCCCAGGCAGATGCCATGGTGCTGGTGGCCAGAAATTACGAGCGTTACAAGAATGAATGCCGGGAGAAGGAACGTGAAGAGATTGCCAGATAGGCAGCCAAGATGGCTGATGAAGCAATCCTACAGGAAAGAGAGCGAGGAGGCCCTGAGGAAGGAGTACGTGGGGGTCACCCTCCAGCCATACAGAGCCTCATCAAACTGCTGGCAGATAACAGGTACCTCACAGCAGAAGAGACAGACAAGATCATCAACCACCTTTGAGAGCGAAAGGAACGTCTTATGAGGAGCAGCACCGACTCTCTGCCTGGCCCGATTTCCCGCCAACCTTGGGTGCCTCACTGAAGACACAGCCAAACTCCCAGCCACTCCAGAGTGGCCAAGTGTTCCCTTCTGCTACACCCACTCCAGCTGCACCCCCCACCTCCCAGCAAGAGCTTCAGGCCAAAATCCTCAGCCTCTTCAACAGTGGCACTGTCGTGGCCAATAGCAGCTCTGCATCACCCTCAGTTGCTGCCAGAAGCACCCAGAACCAGAATTTTTCCACAGCATCAAACAGCCAGCCTCAGCAAAGGTCACAGGCCTCTGGCAGTCAGCCTCCAAATATTTTGGGACAGGCAGGATCTACTTGGAATCTGGGCCCCAGGCCTGGGGCTCCTTCCCAAGGGCTCTTCGGCCAGCCTTCCAGTTGCCTAGCATCTGCCAGCAACATGGCTACCCAGAGGCCAGTGTCTTCCACAGGTATTAACTTTGACAATCCAAGCGTACAGAAGGCTCTGGACACCCTGATCCAGAGTGGCCCTGCTCTCTCCCACCTGGTTAGCCAAACCACAGCACAAGTGGGGCGGCCCGAGGGCCCCATGGGATCTTACCAGAGGCATTACTGAGGCTGATTCATTCAACTACTTGCTCCCAGTACCCTCATCCCCTGGCCTCCTTCCACTTCATTCTAAATAAAGTGGTGTGGAGGTTGTTTTTTGCGCTCTCCGGGTCTACAGCAAATGTCCTATGTTTCTACCACCTGCTCCTCCCTGCCCAAGGCTGTATTGCTTGTTTTGTACAGAATCGGTTTATACTGCATTTGGGGGAGTCTTGTTTTGGTTTGGTTTTTGGTAGAAAATATCTCTTTGGTTGCTCAGGCAGTTACTGATGCTTGGGCTCAGTTTATATTTGATGGGGTTTCTCTGGTCTCTCTGCTGGATTTGGGGGAGGAAAGGAAGAAGTCACTCACATTCCAGTTGGCGAGTTAGGAGTGGCGTGTTACATGAACAGTGGCTACCACCTTTGTTCATTTTGGGCCTAGCAAAGCTTTCCTGTTCACACGTATCTACCAGAGCTTGAGCTCTGGGCTCATCTCACAGAGGAGCAGCTGGGCATGGCATGCCAGGATCACCATGTTCCCCCATGCATGTGGGTCTCTGCTCAAGGATGCAGGTCAGCAGCTGTGATTGGTGAAGAAGGACATGGTGGCCACAGAAGGAAGAACTCATTTTGCCTGCATCAGAACAGTGGTTTCTTTGTTGGGAATTTTTTTTCTTCTATTTCATTGGAGGATCTCCAGTGGACTGAGCAGGTCCAGTCACCAGCAGTTTGAAACAGACTGAATCTGGGCCCTCCACTTCCCCCCACGTAACATTTTCATCAGCGCCTCCCTCTAGCAAGCAGCACTTGGAGTCTGCTCTGAGAAAGCAGCCCAAGACCAGTAGTGGACACCCATCTTTTCAGGAACTTGTTTTGAGTTTTTTGTCTCAAAAACCTAGGCTTTTGTTTTCATTTAGACTCTAGTTCTGTTTTCTGAGCAGCAAGAGGTAGGGAATATTTGCTGTCAGACTTATGATAGCTGAACATGTTCTCGATGGTCGGTTATTCATAACTTTTGAGCCAGAGTGAGATTATTGGAGGGGCTGCTGGCTGCTGCTCTGATGGAGCCAAAGGAATCTGCCCTCTCCCTAGGGACTGTGCTTGTGAGAGCCCTGTGGATCAAATCTCAACGGGCCTCTGGCAGGCCAGGGCAGAGCAGTGACTTGAGCTGAGTCTTGCCAGTGGCTGGGTAAGCAATGGCTTGAAAACTGAAGGTCCCCAAATGGCAGCCGTTTATGTTCTGAACTGTTTGTGTTATATAGTGGGTTCCTCTTCCCCCTCCCCCCACCCTTTGGAACTCTTGTGTTGTTAAAATGAGATGATTACTTTTTAATTAAAATGAAAAAAGAAAAAAAAAAAGGAATATGGGCAGAAGTAATAGCTGAAAACTTCCCAAATATGAGGAAACAATCTTATTTATGAAATGGAAGCATATAGAACTCCAAAAAATATCAACCCAACTACAAACACACATATAATAATCAAGATCCTAGAAATATAGCATGAAAACAATATGTTAAAAGTTGCTAGAGAAAATAAACAGATCACATTTAAAGGAAAACCCATCAGAAAAATGGAAGATTTCTCTTCACAAACCATTAAGGCAAGAAGAGCATGGAGGAAAGTACTTCAAGTTCTCCAAGAAAACATAATCCAGCCTAGACTGCTACACCCTGCAAAACTTTCTTTCAAGTTTGATGGATAAGTGAAACAGTTCTGTAACAAAGAACAACTAAAGAATTTCATGATGATGAAGTCAACCCTATATAGACTACTAAAAGATATTCCAGAGAGGAATCAAAATGACCAGAACTCCACAAATGAGAATGGAAAGAACCCAGCAAATAAGGCAAAAAATTAAACACAGGAGAAAAAGGGGTAAACAACAGCAGGTAAATAACATGTCAATCATGATTCAATATATCTCAATTATAAGCATCAATGTAAATGAGCTCAATTCACCAATTAAAAGAAATATACTGGCACAGTGGATTAGGAAGAAAAATCCAACAATATGCTGTTGGATTTAAGTGGTGTTAAGAAACACACAACTCATAAAGAAATTCATAGGCTGAAAGTCAAAGGATGGAAAACAATACTACAGGCCCGAGAACCTGAGAAAAAATTAGGGGTAGCATTCCTGTTCACATACAGTCTGAACCTTCAAACCAAGAATGATCAAATGAAGGGCAAAAATACAAGAGGAAGAGGTAACAGTCGTAAATATGTACACACCAAACACTGGAGCACCCAACTGTATAAGACAAAGCTTATTGGACATGAAAAATCTAATATCCAAGACCACAATCTTAACAGGAGATTTTATTTTTTTTTTCTGGGAGGAACTGGGGATTGAACTCAGGCTCTTGTGCTTGCCAGGCAAGCACTTATTCTACTGAGCCATCTCCTCAGTCCTTTTTATTTTTATTTTTATTTTTCTTTTCATTTATTTTTATTTTATTAAAATACAAATGTCAATCAGACAGTTTCAAAACACCTTAACCATACAGAGTCGATGAATCAATACATTGCAAGCTGTTTTCGTAACACTTTGGTATTGTACAAGGTGCATACATGATATATTTACAGGATTTTTTATAGCTGAATTATATCAAAAATTCAATAATTGTTTACCTAGTAGATGACCATAGCACTAAAAGCTGACATAATATCCTGTCCAACCACAATTAGTGCAGATCTTGCCTATCATAGAATTATGTAGAAGCACAGCGTTATCTATCCCAACTGTACTGTCTATACACACACATCATGATTTTTTCTTTCTACAACCCTTCCTGTGTCTACACCTGTCAAAAGTGGGCACTCCATTGACATTCAACTGCTTTAGGTGCTTGAACTCGACACCACAATCCAACACAGTCCAGCATTCTGCAACCATAGGGAGTTACTCAAAGAAATTGTCGACCATATCCATTTACAGCTCAGCTTAATATTATGGGCTCACGATGTATACTTCATTTTTATACTTTTATACTTTTCTGCTGGATGGTTAAGACCTAGGTAGATCAAAACTTATATAC
>PVKA01036050.1:0-22131 GCA_004027165.1 Ctenomys sociabilis
AAAAAAAAAAAAAAAAAAAAAAAATTATACTACAAAGCCACTGTGATAAAATGAACAAGGCATTGGTAAACAAAATAGACCTGAGGATCAATGGAGTAGATTAAAGAATGCAGTGGCCTCTGCTAACACACCCAGCCACGTGTTCTTCAACAAAGGGGCTAAACACGCTTACTGGAAGAAAGATAGCCTCTTTAGCAAATGGTGCTGGAAAAACTGGCTTACTACATGCTGAAAACTAAAACTTGACCCAGGACTATCACCATGCACTAAGCTAAAGTCTAAACAGATCAAAGCTCTAAACATTAAAACAGAAACACTCAATCTCCTGGAAAAGAAAGTAGAAGGAACCATTGAAGACATAGGGGTAGGCAAAGAGTTCATGAAGAAATGTGTATTCACTCGGGAAACACTTTAAAGAATTAACAACTGGGACCATCACTTCTTGAGGAGTTTCTGCACACCAAAAGAAATTGTCAACACAGTGAAAAGACAACCCACAAACTTTGAAAAAATCCTAACTAATAAGCAATCAGACAGAGGACTACTGTCTAGAATTTATAAAGAACTAAGATATAACAGGACCCTCAAATTTAAAGACCCAATTCAGAAATGGGCATCTGAGATGGATACACACTTCCAAAGGGCGAAATTAAAGAAGTGAATGAATATATGAAAAAATGCTCCACATCTTTAGCCATCTGTGAAATGCAAGTTGAAACAACACTGAGATACCATCTTACTCCAGAAAGAATGGCTATCATAAAGAAATCAACCAACAACAATGTTGGAGAGAATGTGGGGAAAAGGGAACACTTCTCCACTGCTGGAGGGAATGTAGACTGGTACAACCATTGTGGAGATCAGTGTGGGGAGTCCTCACAAAACTAGGACTGGAAATTCCATTCATGGCAGCTATCCCCCTACTGGGCATTTTCCTGGAGGATCTTAAAACATTATATCATAGTGATATATGTGTACCTGTGTTTATAGCAGCACAATTTGTGATAGCAAAATCTTGGAAACAACCAAGATGCCCATCACATGAGGAATGGTTGAAAAAGATGTGGTATTTCTATACAATGGAATATTAATTAGCTTTAAAGTATGATAAACTTGAAGCATTTATATTGAAGTGGATGCCACTTGAACATATATACTCATAAGTGAAATAAACCAGATGCACATGTGCCAATATCATATATTGTCCCTAGTGTAAGAAATCAAAGGAAGAAATACAAATAGAAGTGTATAACAACAACTAAAAATAATTTAGTTAGAAAGTTAGTGTAAACTGAACTGCATATTTTGCAGGGCACTAATCAGCTTTTCTTCTGGATGGTTAACAACCTAAGTTCACAGATCAAAAATCGGAGAAACACAAGGGCCGCAAGGTCAGCCAACATTTTGGCCCTAGCTTTTCAAGGTCAGCGAATACTCAGGACACAGGAGAACCTGTACTTTAACATCATGGAAGTCTGTTGTGCCCCAAATTTTCTGATCAAGGAGATTATGGAGCCACAGAGAAATGTGATAGATCTATAGTGTGCCTAAGGATAGTTGCATGGAAAGAAACCTTTCTCTCAGACTCTCACAGAGAGCACACTGGTCATGCAGTGGCCATGAATCATCCACATGACTGACACTGACAAACTATCTACAGAGTGAGGTATGGGGTACAGGGTAAACCCTGTCAGAACTTGAGTGACATCACCATGTATAAAAGCTACATTTTTATTCTGTAGGTTTTGCTTCATCTGGGTCTTAACCATCCAGCAGAACAGTATAAAAATGAGGTATATAAAATAAAGCCATAATAATAAGTGGAGTTGTAAATGGCTCTAGTCAATAATTTCTTCAGATAACCCACTATTATTGTGGACTCCTGGACTTTTTTTGATTGTTTCATTGAGTTCAGGCACCTGTAATAATTGAATGACAATGGAATGCCCATTTTGACAAGACTAAACAAAAAAAAAGAGAGGATACAAAGGAAGAACCATTCCATGTTTGTATAAACAGTACAGTTAGGACAAATAAGCAGTACTTCTGTATAATTCTATGAGAAGCAAGATTTGCACTAACAGTGTTTGGACAGGATATTCTTTCAGTTTCTTATACTATGGATATTCGGTCAGTTTCTTGTGCTAGGAAGATAACAAGGTAGAAAGTATTAAATATTGAAACTATTGCATTATTCAGCTTTAAAAATAAGTATACAGCTACGTTCTCCTAATTCATTGATTAAAGAGACATTTACTCTAATGGTGTTTGTAAGTAGAATATCAAGAATGTGCCTTGTACGACAAAAAACCACTACAAAAACAATATGCAATGTATTAATTATCGAATCTGTCATGCTAATTTGATGTGAAATTGTCTCATTGCTATTTGATCTTCAATAAAATAAGAAAAGAAAAGAAAACAAAATAAATATATAAATAAATAAAACAGTTAATTCTTTGAGTACAAGTATTCTAAATTCATACTGCCAGCATACTCTTGTGCTATATAGTCAGAATATTGAAACATTTAGATATCAGATTTAATAGAGCAGACCATTCCAAGCATCAAAATAACCTATGCAAAGGTCCCACAAAACTCCTTAGCTAAAGAAGGTATGCATAATCCTTTGTGAGTAGGAATCCATTATACATCATTAATAAAATAGGACATTTTTATTGGGAAGATAGCAATACTAAAGAGTAATTCATCCATGGTGAAAAATAGTAAATCTAAAAATGTAAAATCTTGGTACAAAGAACAAAAGTATACCAACCTACTTCTCATTGTTTATGTCCCCCTACTGCCTGTACTGTTATCTACTAAATATTTCTCTGCATATTTACTACTTCTTTTGCTTTTTAAATTTGAACATGAATTCCTCACTATATTGGGAAAAATTAACATAAGCTAAACTGAAAATAACTGACACTTATTGAGTAGTTCCTAATGATTAGTATTTTAATGAATACTTTATATGTATTTTTAAATTTGCAAAATAATGCATAAATTTCTGAAAGTTTAGAATTCCTGTGTCAGATAAATTCTGGTGACTATATGAATGAAATTAGATGGCTCTCTATTTAGGAGAGAAATATTAAAACATTTTAAGTGAATCTTTTTCTCCTACCACTGTTATCAATTATTTAAATTTTATTAGGTAGCTTCCTATGAACTAGGATTAATGAGTGTGTAGGAAATAGTATGTCACTTGAAAGAGGAAGGAGTCCTGTTACCTACAGTCTTTTTTCTCTCATTGAAAAATGGAATGAAATTACATGGCTCTAAAAGGACTAGAACACAAGGGCATCCTGCTCTACTCTGTCCCTAACTCGCTGGATAGAATAGAATGTATTCTTGTTTTTCTGCAGCAGAGATTTTTAGGACCTTGTCTGCTGGGCACCATGAGACGTACAGTCACCAGCACTCATTTGACACAGAACTTCTAAGATTTCAGAAATTTATGTATTATTTTGGCAAATTTAAATATATATATATAAAGTATTCATTAAAGTACTAATCATTAGGAACTACTCAATAAGTGTCAGTTATTTCCTTTTTAGCATATGTTTTTTCCTGATATAGGGAGGAATTCATGTTCAAATTTGAAAAGTGAAAGAAATAGTAAATATGGAGATAAATATTAAGTAAATAACAGTATAGGCAGTAGGAAGGTTATCAACTAGTACATCATGTGACACATAGCAAGCACTTCATAATAATTTGCTAAATGATGTGTGAATGTATTTAACTTGTATACATATTAACAGAATTTTCTTGGTCAGAACTCATCTTTTATAATTTACTTTCTGAGGGAAATGTTGAGCATATTTGCAGGAGCTCTTACATCTACATTTATACAGATTTGAGATGAATAGTTCTATTTATAACCATATGATGACTTTGCCAACCATACATTAATACTGTAGCATGGGAACTTTCTTATGAGCAATAGAAGAAGTAGAGTATCTTCACTTTAGAAGAAATACCAATATACAACTGTATAATGTAACAGTACATTAATGACACCCTTAGTAATATAAGATTAAGTAAGAAATGTAAGTAAGATATGTTCTCTTTCCACTTTACTATGAGTTCCAAGTCATGTACTCAGGTCAGATGAAATCAATAGATGACTTTTCCTGATACCCATTACTTCATTTTCCTGCATATTTGCTTTCATTAAGTTTTTCTTATTGTTATACTTCTGAAGTTTATTAATAGTATTGGACATATCCCTATAATAGAATTTTATTGAATATTTTATAAAAATCATTCTTAAAAATATGGTTTATTTTGCTATGAAATATCTTACATATGAACCTAATGTGGTCTCCCAGAGCATATGTTAACATCCTTTTGTTATAAAATAAAATTTATTTGACCAACTGAATTTCCTTTTTACTTCTGAGTGATATGCTTGGAGCTGAGATTTGTATTCTTTTATGGTAACACATATCAAGCCCAGGTTTTAAGAAAATACATGCTTCAAGCCACTATGATTTTAATTATAAATTTCAGTATTAAAAGTAGATTTTTTTTACTATGAGACACTTATAATTTTATTTGAAAGTAAGAAGTATCCAACTGAGATATAATCACTTTAGATAAAGTGCACATCACAAATTATCTGTGTTATAATCTTGGTTAACATTTGATTTTTTCAGCTGTTATCTTGATGTTTAGCATAATGTTTCTTTGCTTGTTTTCTCATTATCAAAATGGGAATAATAGATCCTACTTCATAAATTTGTTGAGAGGATTAAATCAGTTACAATTTGGTATAGTGGCTGGAAATAAATGTTAGCTATCTTAAAAGTAACAAATGTGATAAATTAAATAAATAGGATTTAGTATTTTAGAATAATCAGTGTATGGAAATAGCTAAAAATTAAATGTGCTTTTTTCTGAAGTGGTCGGAATCAAAATTGTGTAATTGTTTCACTTCCAAAACCAGTGTACCAGTTTTTATAGGATCATGATTTGCAAAGGCTAGTGTCCTACTGTAGATTAAGTAGCAGCCATACAAAAAGTAAGGGTATTTAGGGGGCAAGTTCCATTCAACCTTTAATTTATTATGTCTACAATACTCTCCACATGTTGCTCTGGGCTCTGGGGATACAGTAATAAAAAATGTCCTAGCCCTGTGGAAATTACGTTCTAAGTTTAAGAGGGTATTAAGGAAAGAAGGCTAGCTTAAGGAAGAAATAGAATCCAAACCACAGAGAATGCTAATATGTAGTAATTCTAAGGGAAAGAATGTGAGTTGTAGTCTTTAAAAATGACCTGGAACTTCCACTTCCAGCCAAGATTAAATAATAAGAACCAGAATTACCCTCCTCACTTACATAACAACAAAAAAAAGTCTGGATACAAAGACATAACATAGGTTGTAGGTCCTGGACAACAGGCATCATAGGGCTGTGAACACTTAGAGAAGGGAAATAGATTTCTTCAACTCATTGCCTAGTTGTTTGTAGATTGCAGTACATATATAGCATGCTAAAGTGGTATATCATGAAAAGCTCTAATATTTTTTCTTAGAACTATAGAAGGCCTTGAGAATGTGATATTTATACCGAGACTGGAAAGATTCATTAATTTAGCCAATAAATAGTTTATTGAGCATTTATTATGTACATTAATAGCAGTAGGTACTGGAGGCAAAGATAAACAAGACAGGATGGTAGGTACTTGCTCTCATGGAGATTATTGTCTCATCAATAAATAAGATAAGCAGGACAAAGTATTTCAGAGTAAAAGAATGTTTCAGTCCGAAGAAAGAGTTCAGTGACCCGAAAAGAGATTCTAACATACATTAGTCTTTAAGCATTTAGCTTGATTAGAATGGAAAGAGGGCTGGGAAGACAGCTCAGTGTCATAAGCAGCCACCTGAAAAGCACAAGGTCCTGTGTTCCATCCCTGGTACTGATAAAAAAGTATGGATATGGTTAGAATATAAAAGGAATCAGTACTTGAGCTGCTAAAATGAAGCTATAGCATGCATAGGTTTATAGCTTTGATAAGACCATGATGCTTTATTCTAACAGTAATGGGAAATCAAGGATGTTTTTAAGAAAAGAAGAGATCAAGTTAGTTTTAAATTATTGAAAAGTATCACTCTGGATCCAAGTTAAGAATAAGCAGGAACAGAGGAAAGGCAAGATTGGATAGGAAGGTAATGCAGATACTCCAATGAGAGATTATGGAGGCCAGATTACAGTGCTGACTGTGGAAAGGAAAGAATTACATAAGTGAAAGAAGTTAGGTAATAGACTGTTAGCTAATGAAGGAGAAAATGAAGAAAGTTTAGAATTATTTCCCGTATTCTGTTGTTAGTAACTGGGAGAATAATACTGTTTATCAAAGAGGTAACTCTCAAAAAAGAGCATACTTAGAAGAGGACAAAGGAATACAACTTCGGACATATTACACTTGAGATACTTTTGAATTGTATGGGTGCAGTTGTTAAGGTGGTAGTGGACAGGTTGAGAGCTTAGCCAGCATGATACAGGAAAATTCACCATATAGATGCTTATCGATGCTATGTGCTGCCACGTTTTATCTATTCATGTTCTTTGTTATCTTCTCTGTTACCTCCGTACTTCTTTTAAGGTATTTCACATAGGCTGCGAAATGAAAGA
Organism: Ctenomys sociabilis; assembly: GCA_004027165.1. Taxonomy (NCBI): domain Eukaryota; kingdom Metazoa; phylum Chordata; class Mammalia; order Rodentia; family Ctenomyidae; genus Ctenomys; species Ctenomys sociabilis. Next base: position 6,645 of record PVKA01036050.1, read on the forward strand.
GTTCCCCTTAATATTTGCTTTGCTTTAGAGCACTGGTGTTTTTTCTAGACAACAATACTAGTTTCTTTGTACAGTGCAGGCATAATCAATGTTTTTCATTCAAAACTGCCAAGCTTTATTACAGTTCTAGCAGATGACATGTCAGGACTTACTTTTTTTCTTCTTACAGATATATCATATTTGGGGCTGTGAATTTCTGAGGAATTACAGCAGTTTTGAGGGATTCTTTTTCCTTCTAGAATGTATAGCACAGCAAAATAAATATGTGTTTTCTTATTAGAGGCAGCATCCAGCAATGTAGAGTTCTGGGAAAGCCCTGAAGTAATGAGCTGTACAGGGTAAGGACCCACATGAATCACTTTTAGGTACAAGCTGATTGAGCTTATCCCCAAAATGGCAATGATTTTAAGGAACAAACAAGTGTCTATGGTCTTACAAGGCCTCAAGAAAATAGACAGTTTGTGAGTTAGTGAATTAGTACCAAGGAATGATGTGGCTCCATATGCGTATTTGTGTATATGTATGTGTGTGAGATGCGTTTCTGCAGAACTGACTCAAGCAAGCAACATGAGTTTTATATTATGGTTGCCTGCCTCTCTATACATGACTTTTCCTACAGTCTTTCTTGCTAAAGCTGTGGTGCTGCTCCACTCTGATGTTTTTCAGTGCAGCTGGAGGCATGGCTTTTGGCAAGGTCTATGTTTATTATAATCTCTGTGATGTGAAAAAGTAAATTTCTTCTTTAACTTTCTCTTTAAATACTTAGAATTATGAATATGGTTTTAATTAAGGATTTCAAATTGAAACATTTCCTTTTTCTTAGGACAGTTTTCAGTTAGAATATTTTAGGATTTTGAGAAATACCAGATCTCTAACTTATAAAGTCCACAAATCAGTGGTTGCTTTAAGCTGCCATGGTGTTAGGATATGGGCTTGGGTCATAGTCACAACTAAGTATTCTCTAATCCATTTTGTACTCTCTTTAAATAACCACAACCTATTTTCAGAATTTGAAGAGTTTTCCAAAATTATACAATGTATTTTCTTCCCTTATGATTGTCAGTAGTGGGTTTTACCCACTCATGGCTTTTCAGATCAGAACTTGCTTTTCCTTTTGAAAGCTCATGACCTTGACAAGTCAGCTAGCCTCTGTGAACCTCAAGAGCTTCATATGTGTAACTCATATGTCCTCTTACCAGGTGCAAAAATGAATATTCAGCACTAAATAACTCCATATGTTCTGCTTCCCTTTGATTATTAAATGTATATAAATGAATATGCTTATTTTTTACATCAAAGAAATTCTGCAGAGCTATTACAAAAGTTAAATAACAATGTTGCCTGTAGAAGTGGCTGAAGGTAAGTGGGAGGCTTATTTTCATTATATGTTCTTTTACATTATTACACTTCATGCTCACATATTACTTTTTAAGATAGCAAAATCAGTATCTATGTCATCACTGATCTGGTGAATTATGAAAATAGTTTCTCTTCTTGGAAATTTCTTTTCAGATATTACCATTGAGTTCTCAGTTCTAAGTGGTCAATCCACTATACCATTAACAGGAAGGAAATCTGAAATACCAACAAAGGATTTGTATCTTGTCAATATTTTTCTTCTCCTTATCCAATAATGTTGCTTTTTTATTTGATGACAGTTTTTAAGGCCCAGAAAAAAAAAAAAACTTTGTTTTCTCCAAGAGTTGGACTCTCCATCTCCTCTCCTGATAGTCTCAGGAGTCAGCACAAGTGTAAGCTGCCACTCATTAAGAACTCAGAAAGAATGAAGAGCTCGTAGTCTTGCCAGTGTTTTCAGATCTACTTCACTGGAAGCTCTCATATATATTTTTATGACTAGAAATCTTATAGCTTCCCTTGATGGATACAGTCATGTTATCCTCTATTGGTAGTATAACTTGGATAACTGTAGAGAATGTGTGATGACAAGATTTGATATGATTGTATTAATTGATAAAATCGTGATCAAAAATTTTGTGAACAGATTATATCTAATTTAAATATAGCTGTGACAATTTGTTGCATTCTATTTTCCATTGTCTTGCTGAGCACTATTGTGTCATTATTCATTAAGGAGCATTAAAGTGAGTAAAATACATCCTGAACATATTTTTCTAATCAAAATCAGTTGGTTGCTTCTTAGTAGCTGCATTGGGGGGATTCAATGATAAAAAGCAATCTTTTTGTTTACCAACTTGGTATGACTAATAGCATGTGTATCAAAGTGTAACTTGCTGTTTTACCCACATTATGTATGTTGCTACAGTTTTGTGTGTTGATAATTTTTATTACATTGTTTTCTTTTGATTTTTCTTATAAAATTAGTCCAAGTGCAGTATCACATGGAAATCCACTTTCACAAATTGGGAGGAGGCTGACAGTCAGTCATTATGTGACTCAGCTACCAGTGATGACTTGGATAATAGAAGCTAATAAAGTCAATAAAATAGAGAAATATACAGATAAGGAAGAAAATAGTAATGTAAATAAATGTTTTATTAGGCCAAATGCCATGAAATGATCATGGATACCTGAAGGATCCAAAGTTAGAACGAGGTCAGAATATGTCATATAGGTTCTTGCCAGTGGTGAAGCCTGTTAGACAGAATGCAGATTCTGTGATTCAGTGTTAGGAATTGTTTGTAACGGATGACATACTACAAGATGTTATGAAATGCACTAATAATGAAATACAAATAAATTACTCTATATGTATCAATGGAAATACTCATTATATGTATCATGACCTCTCAATAACTGAGCTACAAGTCTTTATAGCAGGACTATTACCATTCTAGTGATCAGAATCTAAAGCATTTATGGAAAAGTAACAGATGTGGCATTGAGAATTTTAGAACACTAATGACACTCAAGAGATTTGGTTTCTTTCAAAATTGCCTACAGTTTGATGACAAAAAGACCCATTAAAAAAGAAAAAAGAACTCTCTCCCTTGACAGTTAGGCTGCTATTCACTCATTTTCTGAAATCTTTGTTTCAAATTGTCAAACAATTCACACATGACCTGAACACATGACAACTGAGCAGCAGCATAGTTGTGTTGTTATTGAAGGGCTCAGCAATATATGCCTAGTAAACCCCCCTGTGTGATGTAAAAATGTATGCCCTCATAGGTCAAAGACATTTTACATCTTAGATTTTGAAGTTTATCCTGAAATTTGACCACCAAGTCTTTATGTATAATTTTGTGAACCAACATGTTGCACTTATTTCAAAGAGTAAGCCAAATGTCACATTTGATAATTGGACTGAGTTACCCATCAAGTTACATTTGCTAAATGTGTCTATGAGTTGCTATGTATTATGTGTTGAGTTACATTTGCTGAAAATAGAACACATCAGTTGGCCAGCACAGGAACTAGTCACAAGAACAAACTGGAGATTCCTGAAAAAAAATGTCGCAGATTGAGAATGGAGAAATGTATAGTATAATCTTTGGGTTTCAGAAAGACATACATTTGTTTTGTATATGGTGAAGAAAAACAAAGTACTATTAATGCTGTCAATATTATACCACGATGATAAGATTGATAGTGAAGCCAGACATGTCGGTGCATGCCTATATTCCAAAGCACTTAGGGGCTAAGACTTCTGAATTCAGACAGCCTGTGCTACACAGTGAATTCCAGGCTAGCCTAGACTACATTATGATGAAGAAAAAACAAGTATTATTGATACTGTCAAGGTACCCCATGATGATAATATAGATAGTGAAGCTTAGCATGGTGGTATACCCCTACCATATCAGTACTTAGTGTGTTGAGGCAGAAAGATCTTGTGAGTTCAAGGTCAGCAGCAGTGCTATATAGTGAATTCAAGGTTAGACTGGACTACATACATAGTGACATTGTCTCAAAAAGCCAAACCTCTTTTATAGGTAAATGGAGAAACTAGAGACCATATTCATAAGTGGAATTAACCAAACTCACATGTGTAAACATTGTACTGTCTCCTTGGTGTATGAAACTAAAAGATCAAATAAGATCTAAAAGGAACAATAGATGTAGTGAAAGAGAAAGAAACTGCTCAAAAGAAAACAACTGGGATGGGAGAAAAGGAAAGTGAAAAAAGACATACATAGACAAGATAGCTAAGGTAATTACACTACTAGTTTCTATTAGTTCATTGAAAGAAACAGCTAGTGCTTATGTTGTTTGATCAATTTTGCATGCTTGCATCTGGTAATCTGAGCAATTACTTTGAAGATAATAATACGCAATACAATAACCATTGTTAATTTCCTATCATTTTGTTTTGAAATTCTGTATTAGTTTTATTGGTTTTTCCTCTGTTTTTTTTTTAAATAGATAATGAATTCTCATGTCAAATGAAGCCAGAAATGGTCACATTGCACAACAGAGCAAAGGCATAGTAGAAGTTGTTGATGAGCAGCTATTATGTCTCTTAAAACACAAAGCATTGGCCAATGGTTATGTTTTACTTAATCCTAAACAGGTCTATGTAATTTCATAATTTACAAAGAAAATAACAGGACAAAAATATCACAGAGAAATTTTCTTAGAGAATTGGGACTTGAATTGATAAATGGTCAATTGCAACTGAAGAAGAACACTATGTATTTGCCAAAAGAATTCTGGAGCAGACTGATGAACAAGCAAGTGAAACAGCACAAAAATCTTCTAAAAAAACAGAAAACCCAGCAAGATAACATGTATGTCCTACCAAAGTAGACAGGAAAGCAAAACATGTGGTGTCAGTGTAAGCAATATCCTTGTATGGAATATAATGTTCTCCTGTGTGAAAACTACCTTAGATATGATAATTAAAGTAAAGATATGGTAGAGTTTTAGTTGTATTTTCATTATAGTTCACATAGAAATCAATTTCTGCTGTTATTTTTTGATTTTGTAAGCAGGTAAACAATTGATGTTGAAAATGTTGATGTTTATTCCATACACTTATTACATATTAAAATTTTAATATTTTATTTATTTGCCTGTTAAGTACACATTGTATAATATAAATCTCATAAAATTAAAATTAATAACTCATTGGTAAAAATACTTTAAAAGCATAAATGTGGACATTGTATGCTCCCATATTGTTCCTTTAAACAGAATTGTGTGTAACTTCCCCACAAAAAAGGACTGGCCTGTATTTCTTCTTTTTGGTTGAATTCTTGTCTGGTTTTGGAAAAAGATTAAAATCCAGGAATGTTTTTGGGAGTACTTTTTCCCTTTTAATTTTGTTAAAGAGTTTGAGAAGTGATGGCATTAGAGCTTCCATTAAGCAGGTTTTTAAGCTAGTTTTTCATATCTTTTGAATTTTGGTGATTTCTATCATGACATGACTTTTTTCATTTGAAATTCCATTTATTTAAGTCTTTTCTTTTTGTTAGTGCTGGCTAAAGGTTTCCTTGGGTTTCTTTTCCCATCTAAGAACAAACTTAAATTTATTGACTTTTATAATCTCAATTTCATTAATTTCTGTTCTGATCTTTATAATTTGGTTCCTTTTACTAGTTTGGGTTTGGATTCTCCTGACCTCCGGGAACTAAATGTGCATCATTAGATTATTTGTCATTTTGTGCCATGAATTCTGGGATGTTTTATTGACATATTTTGATTTTAGGAACTCTCTAATTTCTTTCCTTACTTTGATCTGTGATCCACTGATGAGTCAAGTGTAGACTGTTAATTTCCATATGTCTGCATGGTTTTTGTGGCTTCTTTTAATATTGATTTTTAGTTTTCATAAATTGTTATCTAACAATGTACATGGAATACTTCAGATTCTTTTTGATTTTACTTAAGCATGCTTTATTTTCCAGTTTATGGTCTGTTTTGGGGAAATTTCACATGATGTTGAAAAGAATGTACATTCTGTCAACTAGATATGTTAAGTGCATCTGCTTGAAGGCTTGGTTCAACTTTGTTTTTGGTTTTTTTAACTTTTTGCCTAGTTGATCTGTGTATTTGTGATAATGGGATATTGGGGGCCACTACTATACTTATGCTGATGTTTATGTGATCTCTTGTGTCTTATAGTGTTTGTCTGATGAGGTTGTGTGTGGTGGTGTTTTTTTCTGGGTGGCTAGGTTCCAGTCTTCTGTGGTGACAAGGTTGAATGTTTTGACTGGTGCTTGAGTGGGATCCTCTTTAATGATTTGTTCTCCACCTCCCAGTGCATGAAGGACCTTGGGAGATCAGACAAAACTCCAGGCCAAATTAACATTCCCAGTACAGACAGAGTCATTATGTATCTTATGTGCTTCTGTGGGCATCACTAGCCAGAGGTTTCTGTCTCAGCTATGTGATTGGATGCATTTAATTGTGTTGAGAGAGAGGGCATAGTGGGACTGCTCAAGAACATAATTTTCTGCTGATTTCTGGAAGGGCTTTCTTGATCTCTACCTTTTCCTTCCATGATAACCCCTGCAGTTACATATGTCTGCTTTTTCCATACACTTACAGGTTCTTGCGCCTTGCAGCACCTTATGAAATTGCCACTTCTCTTACAGCTTTCTGCTTTCACCAGATCTCTGGCAGTGGCTCTCAAAGAACCTCCATCTAGCCCGTGAATTCTGTATCCTTTAAGGCTCAGAAAAGGGCAAGAGCTTGTCTGATTGTATTTGGGAGCCAATAGGAGGCAGCTCATGTGAGCATCATGCTCAGCAGATTTTAGTGAGCAGTGAAATGGATTTCACATAGTTGCTGAGCTCTGTGGTATTTGTAGGATGAGTGGTGGTGGTGGATACCATGATGACACAGAGTTTGGTGGTGTTTGGGGAGCAGGTGACAGTGCTGACTCTAACACTGTTAATGTATGTGCTTTTCCATTCTCATATCATACAGGTCATAGATCCTACATGCGCCTGTATATCATTATCCCGTGGAATACTCAAACCTGGTTCCAGGTCTCTGTTCAAGTCTATGCTCTGTTTCTTTCTGTCCTTGTGGTTTATTTGTCTTAACTCAGTCACCATCCTTTGAGTGACTCTCTGACCCATATATTCTTTAGTTTTCTAATGTGAGAAGGTTTTGTCTTGCAACATTTTACTTGGTGGGCTCAGCTTTCCAGTGGTATGAGGATTAGAATGGGTAGCCATTGGGTCGTGGTTACTAGGCTGGTCACCAGATACAGCAGCCTATCTGCTGATACAGATTCAGTTTCTGGTGTTAGACTATTTCCCAATATGGTGTGTTCACCAGACCTGGATAGACAGGAATGAGAAAATCTGCTTCTTTCTCTAAACACCCATAAAATATTCATCTGTTATGCTTTTCCTATAAGTTACCTCTTGTGTTTGGGATTTTTGCACTCCCCCACCATTTCTGAATACCAGCAGATTCTGGTGAGCATCTTCTAGCCTCTTGTGAAGATTGTTATCTCCAGCCCACTGTGATGTCTGTCCCAGAACTGTTTTTCATGGAGAAGAGAAGCCATATGTTGTCCATCTTCCTTTTTTGAATGGTCATCCATATGCAAGAAAGAGATAAGGTTTGTTTTATGTGTCATAAAAATATACTACCCCTAGTCTAGGTTTTAGGGAGATAGATCAAAAGGATATAAATTTTGGCACAATTTTTAAGAAATCTTTTTAGTCAAGACTCAAAAGTGGGATGCTTCAAAGAAAATAGTATATAATCACTAGTGTGAATGTTGTAGAGGAGATTCTGACATCATCTGAATAACTAGGCTAGCTTGGTGGGTTTGAAATTTAAAGGATCTAAAGATCTGTGCAGCCAAGGTACTCTGTAGTTCTATGAAAATGGAAATTGTTCTAAAAATAGATATTCCCTTTCAGTTAATAAAAGTTTTTCTTACACTGACAATAAAAGATGGCTTTCCAGTGTCCAAAATGGCTAAAGTTCAATAATGTTAATAATATTTATCAGGGCTATGGAGATGGTTCAGTAGAATAAATGCTTCCCTGGCAAGTGCAAGGGCCTGAGTTCAATCCCTGGTTCCACCAAAAACAAAATAAAATAAATATTTATCATACTCTGAGTCATCTATGCCTTATTTTATAATATTCCAGAACTGTGGAACAGATTACTTAGATATAGATTATTTTTATTTTATTTATTTATTTTTTAATGTGTTTTGCAGTGTGCCCAGGGGTGGGGCAGGCTGAGCATGTGGTGCTGGAAATTGAACCTGGGTCCCTGCACTTGCCTAAGCAGGCACTTGGTCGGCTGAGCTATCTTGCTGGCCCTAGATATAGGTTATTTATGATGATAAAATATAAAGCCAGCTCCTTGGATGAAAAAGCATTAACTTTACCCTGTCTTACTCTGGAGGTCAGTTTTTTATTTTATAAAGTGGGTATTATTAGACAAGTTTCCAAAGACTTTCAACTTGTTTGTGATACTATATGATTCTATTAAACATGAGAATTTATGGACCTAAAACATTACTTTAAAATAAAAGTAACATAATGGATCCAAAACAGACAATATTGTTCTTTTAAAAAAATATAGCCTTGTGGAATAAAGTGCCTGCTTAGACAGAGCTCAGTGGCCAGTTCAATCCCCGGCATGCTGTGCCCGCCCACCCCCAGGGCATGCTGAGCCAGCAATGGAGACTGGGAGAGACGGTAATCCCAGCACTTGTGAGGTTGTAAACCAGAGACCTGCTACAAGTCTGATCTATGTAGTGAGACCCTGTAGACCTTATCCTAAATACAGAAAGAAAGAAAAAAAAAAACTGAAAGAATAAAAATATAGCCTTATACTCTGGGGAGATAGCTCAGCAGTCTAACTGCCTGCCTGGCAAGTGCAAGGACCTGAGTTTGATCCCCTGTACCACATGTCGTGCCTGCTGAGCCAGCTATGGAAACTGGGCATGATGGCACATGCCTTTAATCCCAGCATTGGGGAGATTGAGATAAGAGGATCATGATGACGATGAGTCTGAGCTGTGTAGAGAGACTCTGCACCAAATAAATAATTAAATAATTAAAAAATATATAGCCTTATATATACAAAGCCACCTAGGAGCACCTCAGGTATGCAAAATAAAATATAAATTTATAACGGCTAGGTTGCATACAGCTATTTACCTTCCTTGGCTCATTCTTATTCACTGAGTTTTGTGAGAAACTTTCACTTTTGCACTCAATAATTAAAACAAAGAAATTTGAAACAAGGACAACATTTATGCAGGGGCCAGGGATTTCATCCCTGGGCCTGCCACACTGGCCTGGCTCCTGGAGCATGCTGAGACCGAGACTGAGACTGGGCCTGTAATTCCAACACTTGGGAGGCTGTAAGCAGGAGGATCACTATGAGTTCAATCTATGCAGTGAAACCCTGTAGACTCTGTATTATAATACAAAAAAAAAGACAACATTTAAAAATTCTGAAAGCTTCAATATTTAAATAATTTAAACAAGAAAATATGCTAAAATATTTGATAGCAATTGCCAAAGTCCCTCGAAATTCTCACCCGACAGAATCTTCAGTGAGGTGCTCAGGTTTTCATTGTTGTTGTTGAGATCGCATGCTAATATTTTTCTAGGTAGATGCCATATGATCTGTCCCTGATGCACTATTTTACATTTGCACATAATGGCCTGTAAGCTGAAAGCCAAGAGATGTCACAAAGTTAATACATGCTTATTAGCACCCGAACTACTCCCTCCACTTCATATTTTTCAGGTGAGAAGCCTTAGGATTCACCAGTGTAATAACATGTGAATATTCCATATCTGCAAAGTGTTGACTAAAATATAACCATCAGTATATTTGAGTTGGAGGGCAATGCTTAAGTATCGACATCTATATAGAAATAGACTTGTTAGGGCTGTTGAGATAACTTAGCGCCTGTTTTGGTAAGTTCAGGGACCAGAGTTAGATCCTCAGTCCCTCAGGCCATGCTGATCCTGATCCCAGGGCACACTGAACTGGTGACAAAGTCTGGCAAAGGTGGTGCATACCTATAATCCCACCACTGGGGAGATTGAAAACAGGAGGATCACAAGGAGCCCAATTTGTGTAGTGAGACCCTGTACCAAATGCACAAATTAAAAAAACAAACAAAAAACACTTGTTATAATAGATGACTTATAGAATAACTTTCTGAAGTCTCTTTATTTAACATTATAATATTAGTGATAAGATTTCTAATAAAAATAAATGTAAAACTTTGTAACTATTGTAGAAAATTCTGGGCTTTGATGCTACTATTTATTCTTTTATCTCTTTAGTTGAAATAACTAAAGAAAAACAATACTCCAGATAGCAGCATGAAATATTATAGGGATTTTTGGCATTCTTCATGACATTTTAATAGGTCTAGTTTTCTTGAATATAGTTTTCAGCATAAGATCTGCTACTGAATAAGTGATGAACAGTAGTATAAAAATATTTTAAGTTGCAAGTATGGTTAATGTTAAAATAACTATACTAGCTGTCAAAATAACTTTACTTAGCTTTTTTTAATAACCATAAACAGTGTTTTTAGCTAACATTAATGCCTAATTTCTCTCTTTATTAGTTTCATGGTATCACTGTGAAACAAATCATAAACTATTTAAAACTCAAAAGGCCTACTATTCTTGAAATTATATATCTTGACAAGTTCAAAAATGTTCACCATTATATTTATTTCTATTTGTATAGAAATTTTATAAGATTTGAATAATTCAAATTAGCATAAAACTCAGTGTCAGTACTTTATATGCTGTTCATAAACAGATGAGTAATCAGGTTCAGATATTTTGACAGAAGATCTGAGAAGGCCAAAACTGGACTTTACATCTCCATAGGAGTTTCAGGGTTAGGTACACTGATTCCAGTCTCAGGATAGTTGAATGTGTCAATTACCCAGCACACAGCCCCATTGGGTCTGGCAGAAGGGAGGAAAAGAAGTTATGTACTTAAAAAAAAATGATTAAATGAATCAGGGCACTTTTATGCAATGTACAAAGCAGCTAAGTACTTTATGGTAGAAGGCAAGAAACTATGTTAGGCCCAGATTATTACATCCTCCCCTTGGAAAGAGAAGAATCACTGAGAAATTCCTCTCTAGTCTCAGGTTGAAGGGAAGTACTTTTGTAGCTACAAATATGATAACACAGAATTGCGTTATCTTATAATCATCACCATGCCAAAACTAAAACTTGACCCAGGTCTATCATCGTGCACTAAGCTAAAGTCAAAATGGATTAAAGATCTAAACATTAAAACAGAAACACTAAATCCCCTAGAAGAGAAAGTAGGAGGAACTCTTGAAGACATAGAGGTAGGCAAAGAGTTCATGAACAAAAATCAAATCGCACATGTAATACTTAAAAGAATTAACAACTGAGACCTCTTCTTAATGAGAAGTTTTTGCATGCATGTCAAAAGAAATTACCAACAGAGTGAAAAGACAAACCAAAAATTTCGAAAAAATCTTAATAAGCACTCCAACAAAGGTCTGCTCTCTAGAATTTATAAAAAACTAAACAACATTAACACCCCAAAGACCCAATCCAGAAATGGGCATCTGAGATGAATACACACTTCTCAGAGGACGAAATTAAAGAAGCAAATAAATATGTGAAAAAGTGCTCCAGATCACTAGCCATCCATGAAATGCAAATTAAAACAACACTGAGATATCATCTCACCCCAGAAAGAATGGCTATCATAAAGAAACCAAATGTTGGAATCGGCTATGGGGAAAAGGGAATGCTTCTCCACTGCTGGTGGGAGTGTAGACTACTGCAATCATTATGGAAATCAGTGTGGAGAACCCTTAAAAACTAGAACTAGAAATCCCATTCAAACCAGCTATACCCTACTGGAAATTTTCCCAGAGGAACTGAAAACATCATATCACAGGGATATATGTGTACCTATGTTTATAGCAGCACAATTTATCATAACCAAATCTTGAAAACAACCAAGATACCCATCACCTAAGGAATGGATGAAAAATAAGTGGTATTTTTATACAATGGAGTATTACTGAGCTATAAAGAATAATAAACTCAAAGCTTTTATGCTCAAGTGGATACCACTTGAATATATACACATAAGTAAAATAAACTAGACCCACATGTGTAAATATCATATAGTCTCCCTAGTGTTAGAACTCAAAAGAAGAAATAAAAATAGAAAGTCATAACATAATTAAAAGGAAAGTGATAACCTAAGGATTAAACAATGAAGAGAGGGCAAGGAGAAAAGCTAGGAAACATGACAGGGGCAAAGCCATACATTTATATGCACAAGATGGTTAAGGCAATGATCCTGAGAATCTTCAGCCGGTTTTTGAGACTAGAAGTTAATTGGTAGAATTTTCACTCTAACTATATTTTGCTGATACCTGTGAACTAAGCAAAGGCATTGAAGATAGCAATGTGTAATAATAGGGTCACACTTTGAATGCCTGCCTTTCTGGTCTGCTTGTTGTGACATACCAATTACTGCCATACTGTCTCTCAAGTAAATGTTTGTTCATAAAAAAGTAATAAATGAAAACAAGAGACAACAAAAAAAGTCACAGGACTGTTCTGCTACAATGTTGTATATGGCTACTTTTTAAATATTTGTGTAAAATATGTAATTGTTTATTCCTATTTTGAAATACTTTTTATGTTTTTAGATTTTGTTCTTCATATTCTGTAGGGACTTAAAGTTTAACATATTAATCCTTGATGGAAAACACCTATTCCATGTTATGCCTAAGATGTTTGACATTCAGACAAATAGAGAAGTTAAGCTCAACTGCCTATGTTGTAGGACAATAATAACAAGCTTCTTTTCTGGAGGGTTAACAACCTAGGTTTGCAGACCAAAATTAAAGAAAAAGAAAGGCTGTAAGGACAGCCAACATTTTGGCCCTAGCCTTTCAAAGTCAGTGAAAACTCAGGATATAGGAGAACCTATACCATAACATCATGTAACTCAATGGTGTCCCAAATTTTCTGATCAACAAGCTTATGGGGCCACAGAGGAAAGTGATCAATGATGTGGAGTGTGCCTAAAGAGAGTCACATGGAGAGAAACCATTTTCTCAGGCTTTCACAGAGAGCAAATTGGTCAAGCAATGGCCATGACTCATCCACATGGCTGACACTGACAAAGGATCTATAAGCTACAGTATGGGGTTTCAGGGTAAATCCTGATGGGATTTGACAGACCTTATCAGATACAAAAGCTACATTTATTGTTACATAGGTCTTGCTTTATCTTAGTCTTAATCATTCAACAGAAAAGTATAAAAAGTAAAGCCATATTCCTGGCAAGTGGAAGGGCCTGAGTTCAATCCCCGGTTCCACCAAAAAACAATAAATAAATAAATAAATAAATAATAAAGCCATATTAATATGCTGAGCTGTAAAAAGCTTCACAGCTTCTGACATTGCCAGTCTTATGGAAAACCCCCTACTATTATGGACTACTGGACTATATTGGAATATTTTGCTGAATTCATGCACCTACAATATTTAATTGGCAATTAAATACCCTTCTCTGACAAAACTAAACAAAAAAGGGGACACAAATAAGCGACCCTTTTGTATTATATATTCAAAATGGTTAAGATAGATATACAGCTACATTCTCTTAATTCAGTAAAGAGAAAGATTTGTTGTAGTAGTCTTTGTGGATAGGATATCATGTCTGTATCTTCTACAATGAAGAACCACTAAGACAACAACATGTAATATATTAATTATTGAAATTGTCCTACTAATCGGTTTTGAAACTGTCTCATTGCTATTTGTTTTTCAATAAATTTATTTAAGAAAAAATAATCAATTAAGAGATTTTCATGGATTAACGGATGACAGCCCATACAAATAGTCATACTGGATCCTTCTTGCTTAAATTAGATAGTGAGGATCCCAATTTTTCAAGTGAAAATCTGGAGGCAATTTTATGGGAATTTTCCATCTATGATACAGGGAGCTAGATAGAATGGCACTTCTATTCTAAGAGTAAGAAAAATCTTAATGATACAAAATCCTGCACTTTTTCTCAAACACCCTTCATTTTCCCATCAGTGAACTTTAGACAAATTCAAGGAAACAACCTAGTCTGAAATGTGAGAAAATATGATTGATCTAAGAGAACCAGGGATTGCCTGTGGGGGACAGTGTGCCTATGGAGCAATTATATGCAAAAGTAAGATATATTAAGGTAAATCCTTTACCAAGTAATTAAATATTAAAAGTGGATGAGGCATAGTGCTGTGGGAGCTTCAGACACAAGAAAGAGTTCATACCATGCTGTCCATCAAGTGCTTAGAGTTGTAATAAAGTGAAGATCAATTATGCAGGCCTAGAGAGAGGAGTGGCTGCCACTTTAAGAAAGGCTAAATTTTCATTTTGCCTATTTTCCCTAAACAATAATAACAACAGTCTAGAGTTGAAGGACACAAAATTGTCACAGATTCATTGTGACTATAAAGAAGAAAGAAAGAAAGAAAGAAAGAAAGAAAGAAAGAAAGAAAGAAAGAAAGAAAGAAAGAAAGAAGGAAGGAAGGAAAGAAGGACGGAAGGAAAGAAGGGAAGAAAAAGGTATATTATATATTCTTTAAGAAGAAAATAAATAAATAACTCTACTATTTTTAAAAGATATATATTTCAAAATGGAGGGAAAGTAATTATATTGGCCCCAGATCACTAGAGCTCTTCTACCTTTGGGACAGGGCAGTATCACTGAGAAATCCTTCTCCAGAGAGTATGGGAGCTTTTTCAGAACATTTGGTCTGGGAAATAACAATGGACAAATCTATGCCAAATCTCTCATTATCAAAGGTCAGAAAAGAAATACTGAGTTATAGCTCTTATCAGTCTGGTGCCTAATGAGGGGTAGAGACAAAGACAATTTTCAACATGAAAATTAGATCTGCATAATTTCTCTTTTGTCGATCTAGCCTTTTAGTCTTGAGATAGGGATGCATCTATCTTGAAAAAGAGTTTTTGAAGCATCACTGCCATGATTTAAACAAGGATAGTGTCCCTCAAAGTTCCTTATATTAGAGACTTGTGTTGCACCCAGTATGAAGTGCTGTAAGCTTTGAGAGATGTGGCCTAGTGGAAGGGTTTTAGGTCATTAAGGCCATGGCCTTATAAGAAATTGTAGGATTCATACTGTCCTCTTTCTTTGCTTTGTGCTCAAAATGTAAGTAGTCTACCAGGATGTGCAGCCCTCTCCAAATGCCCAAAGCAATAAGGCCACCTGATCTTAGATGGGAAGCTCCAGAACTTCAAGTCAATAAACTTTTTCTCTTTATAGGTTGATTGCCTTGGGTATTTCATTATACTAAAGCAAAACTGGCCAATGCATGTACATGCAAAACACTGCACTTTCTAAAAGAGTTTTTTATGTTAATGTATTACAAGTAGATATTATAAAGAAAAAAACACTCTTATGATAAAGTATAAAGTTTCATAGCAAAATAATGAGAATAACAGTAGTTAGTACACTGCATATCATAATCTTAAAAGAAGTTATTCAGAGTAAAAAACATAGAATAAAAAGACTCTTG
>PVKA01036051.1:0-22123 GCA_004027165.1 Ctenomys sociabilis
AAAAAAAAAAAAAAAAAAACCTCTTCCTGTCTCACTTCCCAGCCAACACCAGCTCACTCTGCTTCAAGCTGGTA
This sequence comes from Ctenomys sociabilis, assembly GCA_004027165.1. Lineage (NCBI taxonomy): Eukaryota > Metazoa > Chordata > Mammalia > Rodentia > Ctenomyidae > Ctenomys > Ctenomys sociabilis. Next base: position 75 of record PVKA01036051.1, read on the forward strand.
CCACTGACCCCATGAGGAACCAAGAAACCATGGCCACCCACGTGTCCCTGAAAACACAAAGGGAAGTGTAATGCATTGCTTGTGGTGGAGTCGTCAAATGGCTGAAGGAACCAGTCCCCTTCCCTACACTCAGGTCCTTGCTCCTAGAAACACAGAGCCAGAGCTGTGTGGTTGTGCACATTAGTAATCAATGAACTCAGGAGGCTGAGATGGGAAGAGCTTGGCGAATCTGAGGCCAGACTGGGCTGCATGATGCATTCATAGCCAAAGTAAACTAACCTGTCTCAAAAAGATGAAAGAAGGAAGGAAGGAAGGAAGGAAGGAAGGAAGGAAGGAAGGAAGGAAGGAAGGAAAGAAGGAAGATTAAGAAAAGAAAAACCCAAAGGAACACTCACTCCAGAGTCACAAAAGAGACAGCATCCACTGACCTGCACAGGCCTTCCCTCAGGCCCAGAGTCCCTTACAACCAGGTTTTCTGTTCCAACAGAGCCACATTTTGCTACCAAATACCTTCCTAAGCAACAGCATCCTTTTAGGCAAATAACACAACTTCTGGAAGCTTCTATTCCGAACATTGTTTTTGATTTACAATAATTTAAAACTGAAAAAAAAAAAAAAACCCTGCAACATTAATCTACCATCTATTAACATTTTTCCTCATTTGATTTATCTACTTTTTCTTCATATATACAGTCAACCCTCTCCATCTTCAAGGGGAATTGGTTCCAGAAAATATCCCCCATCCCTGAAGAGATATCACAATTTCAAATTCTCAAATCTCAACTATAAAATGACATAGTGTTTACATATAATTTATGTACATCAGGGCTGGGGAGATGGCTCAGTAGAATAAGCACTTCCCAGGCAAGGGCCTGAGTTCAATCCCTGGCTCCGAAAAAAAAATAATAATAATAATAAAAAACTAAAATAAAAATAATAATAATAATAAGTTATGTACATCTCCCTGGATACTTTAAGTGGTGTCTACAGGATACTTATACAATGTCTGTGCTAGGTAAATAGTTGTTACACTGTCATTTTGGAGAACAAGGACATGATTGTAGCACTTTTAGTTCCTATTTTCAGACAGTTTCACCATATTACTCAGGCTGACCTCAATACTTTAGCCTTCCAAATAGCTGGGATATAGGTGTATGCTACATGCCAAATTTATTCGGTGGCTATGTAAGAGCATGTTCTTGCTAGGAGACATATCAATGTAATAGGCAGAAATTTAAATGTTAATATCATGTTTGGATGTCTTCAATTGCCCCTCTAGGGGCCAGGGAGACGGCTTAGTGGAATAAGCACTTCCCTGGCAAGCGTAAGGGCCTGAGTTCAATACCTGGTTCTGCAAAAAAAAAAAAAATTGCCCCTCTAATAAATTAACCATACAATAAAGTGTCCTTCATACTCTTTATTTTAAAGAGAAAGAAAAACAATAAAAACAGTGATATAAAGTTTTCAAAAAAGATAATAGCATATTAATAATGGTTAATATATTCTATATTGTTCTCTTCAAAGTAGTTGTACAGATTACAAGATATAGGAACCAAAGATTAATCAAACAATATAAGCACAACCCATTTTTTAATGAGATAATAGAAATCAGTAGTATAATTTATCTTAGCTGTCACATATGTATGTATTTATATTTATCTTAGCTATCATATATATATTCTTTTTCCTGATTTCTTTTCTCTTTTCCCTCATCCTGGCTCTTTCCTCTTGAACAGTTACTTTCCCTTTCACAATATCTATTGTACATGTTGGACCTTCTTTATTCTTTCAGTTTCTTATGCTAGGGAGATGATATTATGTTGGTATATGTAACTCTGATTTACTACACTATGAATATGTTCTCAAGTTGCATCCATTTACTTATGAAAGCCTCAAGCTTATCATTCTTTTTTTTTTTCATTCATGTATTTGGTACAAGGTCTCACTGCACAGATTGGACTCATGGTGATCCTCATGTCTGCAGCCTCCTCAGCAGTGAGATTACAGGCGTGTACCACCACGCCTGGACTCTATCATTCTTTATAGCTGACTAGTACTTCATTGTTAAGAATGCATCTTTTTATCTATTCCTTGGTCAATGGACATTTGGGCTGTTTTAAATATTTAGCTATTATTTTTTTCCCCTGTATTTTAGGGAAGAGTCTACAGGGTGTCCAGGTTCTTACTACTAGATCAGACTGTAGTGTGATTCTCCTCCCAAATTCTGGGATTATGGGCATGCACCACTGCGCCCAGCATGCCCCGGGGGTCGGGCGGCAGAGATCTAAGCCCCAGCCCCTGCACCTACTGGCAGGTGCTTTAGTCAGCTGAACTATTTGGCCAGCCCTTATTTAGCTTTTATAAACTATGCTTCTTCTATAAACATGGATGCAAAGGGCTGGGGATGTAGCTCAGTGGCACAAGTGCCTACCTGGCAAGTGCAAGGTTCTGATTCTTGGTCAAAAACCCCCCAAAAACATGGGTGCACATATATTGCTATGGTGTGATGTTTTTTTAATTCTTCTAAGAAAATACACAGAAGGGGAATAGCTAGGTGGAAGGGAAACTCTAATTCTAGTTTTTAAAGTTTTTTTTTTTTTTTTTTTTTAACTTTTGGTAGAACGGGGGATTGAACTCAGGTCCTTGTGCTTGCCAGGGAAGCGCTTATTATACTGAGCCATCTCCCCAGCCCTTAATATCAGTTTTTAAAAGTAATCTCCACACTGACTTCCATAGTGGTTGCACCAGTCTCCTCTCCCACCAGCAGTGGAGAAGAGTTCCTTTTTCCCTGGGCTCCTCCTGCATTTGTTATTGGTTGAGTCCTTGATGGTAGCTACTTTCTGCAGTAAGGTGGAATCTCAGTGGGTTTTTTTTTTCTTTAATTTGTATTTGTCAAATGATCAATGAGGTTTAGCATTTTTCATATATTTGACATTTATATTTCTTCATCCAAGAGTTATATATTTATCTCAGATATCCACTTTTGGTTAGGTCTTTGAATTAATGAGACCTGATTTTTTTTTCAGTTCTTTATATGTCGTAGAGAGAAGTCCACTGTCTGAGGGACAGTTGGCTAAAATATTTTCCCACTGTGATTTCTTGTATATAACTAATTTTGTGTGTGTGTATGTGTTGTTGTTTTTGAAGAACCAGGGATTGAACTCAGGCTCTTACACTTGCCAGGGAAGCACTTATCCCACTGAGCTAACTCCCCCGCCCGCTGGTTTCTTTTGACGTGCACAAACTTTCATGTATTTGGTACACGGTCTCATTACAGAGCTTAGACTTGTAATGATCCTCCTGTTTTCAGCCACGCCACCACATCTGGTCACCTGGTGTCATCACTGTGCCTTTAAGATTTCTGCCCACTTTGTCTTCCAGTAGATTTATTTCATTTTTTTTTCTTCAATACTGTATTTAATGGGGCTGGGATATGGCACAGTAGAATGAGTGCTTGCCTGGCAAGTTCAGGGCCTGAGTTCAATCCCCAGTTCTGCCAAAAAGAAAAAAAAAAAAAAAAAAAAAACTATGTTTAATGAGAAAAATATTTCTAGGGCTTTGGGGTTCGATCCCCAGGCCTGCCACACTAGCCCCACCCCTAGGGCATGCTGAGAGGGCAATTGAGACTGAGCATGGTGGCACACGCCTGAAATTCCAGCTCTTGGAAGACTGTAAACAAGCGGATCACTACAAGTCCGATCTAGTAGTGAGACCCTGAACACCTTGTAGAAGACCCTTCCCTAAAATACAAAAAAAAAAAAGAGAAAAGAAAAATATTTCCTTCTCCTACTGGATATTTATTTATTTTATTTTATGTATTTTTTTTGGCAGAACTGGGGATTGAACTCAGACCCTAGCATTTGCCAGGGAAACACTTACTCTACTGAGCCATCTCCTGAGCCCCTTTGATCCATTTTGACTTTAGTTTAAAGCATGGTGACAGACATTGGTCTAGTTTTAGTCAGTGGCATGTAGAAAGCCACTTTGCTAGCACCATTTATTAAGAAAGTTTTCTTCCAATGAACATGTTTGACCCCTTTTTCAGAGATGAGGTGGCTGAGTATGTTTTTAGTTGTGTCTGCATTTTCTAATCTGTTCCAGTTGATCATCAGGTTTGCTTTTTCACAGTACTATGCTGATTTTACTATAGTAGCTTTGTAGTATAATTTCAAGCCAGATCTTGTGATGCTTTCTATCTTGCTTTTGTTGCTGCAGATTGCTTTTGCTATTCCAGGTCTCTTCCGTTTCCAAATGAATTTTAGGAATGTTTTCCCTCGATCTGTTAGGTGTACTAATGGTATTATGATTCTTTGAATCTGTGTAGCAGTTTTGGGAGTATGGCCATTTTCCCAATGTTGGCTCTTCCTATCCATGAGCAAGGAATATCTTTTCAGTTTCTGATATCATTTTTGATCTCCTTTTTCAGAATATTATAATTTTTAATGTATGGATCTCTTACTTCCTTTTTAGATTGATTCCTAAGTATTTCATTTTCTTGGATGCTATTGAGGTTTAAAAAAATCTTTTATTTATTTGGTACAGGGTCTCACTATGCAATTCAGGCTTGCAGCAATCCTCCTGTCTCAGCCTCCCTAGTGCTGGGATTATAAGCGTGCATCACCACACCTAGTTTCAGTGGCCAGCACAGTGTGTCCCAGATTCAGGGGCTGGCATGGCATGGGGTACTAGGGATCAGATCAAGTCCTTGTGCTTGCCAGGCAGGTGCTTAGACCACTGAGCTATCTCCCCAGCCCTTGGATACCATTGTGAAGGGTGTAGTTTCCCTAATGTAACTCTCAGTGAATTTGTTTGTGTCTAGTAAATCTACTGACTTTTGAGTGTTGACTTTGCATCCAGATACACTACTAAATTTTGCTCTTAAACCTTGATGTCTTTTGGTGGAATTTTTGGCATTTTCTATGTAGAATGTCATGTCATCTGAAAATAATGATAATTTAATTTTTTCCTTTTCTATTCTTTTACCTTTTACTTTTCTCTTTTGTCTAATTGCTTTGACTAATGTATCCAGAGCTGTATTGAACAGGAGTGGTGACAGTGAATATCTTTGTCTTGTTCCTGATTTTATTATTGAGGATTTTTGCATCTGTGTTCATCAAGGAGACTGGCCTATGGTTCTCTTTTTTGGTTGGATCTTTTTCTAGTTTTGGTATCAGGAATGAGTTTGGGAGAATTGCTTCCCTTTCACTTTCATTGAAGAGTTTGTTTGAAATCTCTAAATTTCTTATAGAATTCAGCTGTAAATCCATTCAAGGACATGGGGTATTCTTTGTTGGAAAGTTTTTAGTTATATTTTCAATTTTATTATCTGATATTTGGTTATTTAGACTTTTTATAGTTTCTTTTCTTCTTACATATTTACTACAGGGTCTAATTGCATAGATCGTACCAGTAGTACAGTTCTCCTGTTTTCAGCCTCCCAAATGCTAGGATTACAGACGCATTCCACCATGCCTGGTCTCAATTGACATCTCAGTGTGCCCAGGGGCAGGGCAGGCACAATGTGCTTGGGATTGAACCCCTGGCCTCTGCATTCTGCCTAAGCAGGTGCTTTAGTCTGTTGAGCAATCTGGCCAGCTTTCATCTACTCTTCATATTTCAAATTTTAATTCATTCATTCTCCCACTCACCAGAGTACTCCAGCTTTACTAGTCTTATTATTAAGTTTATTATCTTTAAATATTCAGTTAATTCTGTTATTGTTGAATTATTTTCTATTGTTAATGGTGGTTGTTATTTTTTTTTTAGTGTTTACTATATGTAAATACTTGGTTTATCATTGTGTTTATATTAGAGTTACAGATCTCTTTTCAATTGTTATGGGTAGTAAAATGGTAGTACATATATATACATACACACACACACACACACACACACACACACACACACGTATTTTAGCAGAACTGGGGATTGAACTCAGGCCTTTGTGCTTGCCAGGCAAGCACTTATTCTACTAAGCCATCTCCCTAGCCCCCATATAAATTTTTATGATAGGTCAATATTCAGTGTGTCTTAGACTCTACTGTTGTTTCTGATTTTGTTATTATAGCCAGGGTGAAATACTTATTGTTGTTAATCGTGAATTTGTTTTTTGGTTTTGGTTTGTTTTTTTCTTTTTAAGACAGGGGTTTGCTATATAGTTCAGGCTGGCCTTGAACTTGCTGTGTAGCCCAGACTGTCCTCCAAATCTAGGCAATTCCCCTGCCTCAGCCTCAAGTTCTAGGATTATATGCCTGACTTATTAATTGATTTTTAGAGCTAGGCGTGGTGGCACAGGCCTGTAATCCCAGCACTTGGGAGGCTGAGGCGGCAGGATTGTTGTGAGTTCGAGACCAGCCTGAGCTACAAAGTGAGCTTAAGGCCAGCCTGAACTGCATAGTGAGATCCTGTCTCAAAAAGACAAAGAAAAAAAAAATTGACTTTTACTTTATGCCGGTATCTAGTTTGTCTTTGTGTCATCAATAGTACTGTAGTTCATTTCTCAAAACTGGGTACTTGACCAATGATACTGTACTTTCCCCTGCCCAAATTAACAAAGGTAGTCAGATGTTGGGAAAGAGACAAAGGCCCATGGCTGCCCAGGTCCAGGCAACATTCACTAGAATGAAGACACTAACTAAAGTAGTCTCCATACTAGCAACACAGCCTCTCCTCCATGACCGACCTGGAAACCTGAGCACAAAGAAGCAATAAAAATACAGGAAGACTGGAGGCTGTGGGGGGAAGAACTCTTCCTCAGGAGTGTAAATTAGTACAACCAATATAAAAAGAAAGGGAAAAAAATTTTTTTGATGTGGGGAAGGAATGGGGAAAGGAATGGGAAATAGAAATAATTCCTGAGAGACAGGAGGGGTCCTGAAGGGGCTGCCAAGGAATCCACTTCTCTGCGAAAGTTTTATAGAGCAAAATCATAATGTAGGTACAAAGTGGGTCAAAACTATAATCAACCAATAAGATTACAAGCATAGGTGCTTGGCTAATATCAATCCAGTAGGAACAAGGGCACATGGGTGATATCATTAACTTTGGTTCATAATCTACAGTCCTTTTTTGTTTAAAATGTTTTATTTTTTTTAAGTTTTTTGTCTTCAAAAATTTTTTTTTGGAGACAGGATTTTGCAGTACAGTTTAGGCTGGCCTCAAATTCACAGTGATCCTCCTGCCTCAGATACCCAGGTTCGGGGATTACAGGTGTGTACCACCACATCTGCTTTGTTTTATTATTATTTTTATTTTTATTGAAGAACAAATAGCAATGAGACAGTTTCAAGACAAATTAACAGGACAGATTCGATAAATCAATACAATGAAATATGTTTTTGTACTGTTTTGGTGTCATACAAGGTGCATACATATTATTATACTTACAGACATTATTATAGCAGATGTCTCTAATCAGTGAATGAAGAGAGTGTAGCTATATACTTATCTTTTTTTTTTTTTGGTCTTTTTGAGACAGGATCTCACTATGCAATTCAGGCTGGCCTTAAGCTCACTTTGTAGCTCAGGCTGGTCTTGAACTCACAACAATCCTCCTGCCTCAGCCTCCCCAGTGCTGGGATGTGCCACCACACCCAGCTGTTGTTTTTTGTTTTTTTTAATGCATAGTCTTGTTATTGTTAGTTCAGACTGGCCTTGAACTCACTATGATCCTGCTATAACAAAATGCCACAGACTGGGAGCTTTTTAAAATTTTTGGTGCTGGAAAATAAATCTAGGACCTTTGCATTATGCTACATCCCTATCCTGTTTTATATTTTATTTTCAGATAGGATCCCATTAAGTTCCCCAGATGGGCCTTGAACTTGTATCCAGATGTTGGGATTACAGGCCTGTGTGAAGATGCCTAGCTTATAATATAAATTTAAGTTTTCACAGTTGTGAAAGCTGGAGATTCGAAATCAAGATGTTGGCAGGTCTGATGTCTTCTAACACTTCTCTCTCTGACTCATAGATATCTGTCTGCCCTTTTGGCTATGCTCTTATCTGACATTGCCTCTGTGCATACATTCGTAATGTCTCTTTTTCTTTAAAATGTTTTAACTGGCACATGATTGCACTTACTTGTGGGGTGCAGTGTGATGCATGTACACAGTGTCTAATGACCAGGTCAGAGTAACTGGCAGATCCATCATTTCAAATGCTTATCAGTTTTAACATTGGGAATGTTGAAATCCCCTCTAGAGCTATTCTGAAATATACAATTAGTTGTTGTCAACCGTGGCTACCCTCATATGGTACAGGACACTAAGATTGTTCCTCCTACTTAACTGCACCTTCTGTTCTTCCTCTTCTTATAAGGACACCAGTCAGATTGGACTACAGTCCAGTCTAATAACCTCATTTACCTTTAACCGCCTCTTTATTTATTTATTTAGCAGAACCTGGGATTGAACTCATGCCCTTGTGCTTGCCAGGGAAGCACTTATTCCACTGAGCCATCTCCCTGGCCCCATTTAACCACCTCTTTAAAAGCCTTATCCATTTAAATACCATTACATTCTAGTGTTGGGGGGTGGCACGTCAACACAAACACTTTGAGAGGGCACAGCTCAGCCTGTAATAGGACCCATATTTTTCTCCTCAGTGTATCCAAAGCACCAAGTATGGAGTGGACACAAAGTAAGATAGATATGTATTTTCTTTCTAAGCAACTACTCCCAACTAGTTACATGACATTGGTGGGGTTCCTTCTGTTCTTCCCACTTTAATTGCACCATCTGTAAGGGGTAGGTTGGAGAGGCCAACGGCTGTTGATGTATCCTGGCATACTACTGATCACTTCTTTTGTAAAATCCTCCTTCACCACTGGAGGGAGGTCCTGCTTCCAGTTACTTCTTCCTTGTAACCCACAAGTGAGTGCAATCATGTGCCAGTGTCTGTAACCCTCTCGCCCCAGAGAAACTAGAGTGGACAAGTTAAGGTCAAGGACAACCAGCTGCTTAGAGTTAGCTCTTTGCTGGACACTTGGCAGTCAAAGTACCTGTTGGGCACCCAGCCCTTGGTTTAAATTTCAACTCTGCCACTTGCTGGCTGACAAACCTTAGCCAAGATCCCCTGGAGAGCGTTAGTTTCTTCTACTTCTGAATAAAGAATGGGCTTGGGAAATTCCTGGACACTGCTTGGTTGAGAATGTCATTTATAATGAGGTGGGGGCAGGCTTCCAGACAGAATTCCACTCTAGAGTTCTGGGAATGCAAATGGCACACAAGTTCCTGTCCACTGATAGGTCATGAAGAATGTTCGCACGTCTCTCTGCAGGCTTGGACTGGCCACAGCAGATGTCTTACAAGCGGGCATAAGTCTGTCTCATTTCCTGCCTGCTGCCCTCTCCCCATGAAGTAGGAATGCAGGATGGTTTGGGCATCTAGAATGGAGGACTCCTAACTGAGTATTTAACAAAGATCTTCGGCAATTCCAATTTGGGGGCTCTACATTTATGAAAGTTTGAAATATATTAGAAAAACATGACTCAGAGACAAAAGCACTTAGAAAATTAGTTTCTCAGCCAGTTTAGTTTCTCAGTGACACACACTTGTAATCCCAGCACTCAGGAGGCTGAGACAGGAGGATTGCTTTGAGTTGGAGGTCAAGTCTGGGCTACACAATGAGACCCTGTCTCGAAAAAGAAATCTCTAAGTGAGATGGCACACATCTATAATCCCAGCACTTGGGAGCCAGAGGCACAAGGTTGCCATGAGCTCGAGACCGGCCTGAATCACATAGCGAGGCCCTGCCTCAAAATGTAAAGAGAAAAAGAAAATTAGTTTCCCAATTATAGGAGAAAGGAGAACAGAAGGAAAGGAAAATACAATTAAATGTATGTTGTAAAATGCATCCAGATGGTGCGGTCAAGTGCATACAAGGACCCTGGACTGTTGTCTGCCACTAGATAATAATCCAGTCAGACCTCAAGGACCACCTTGCCACGATGCTGCCAGTCTTGGGGATACAAAAAGCAGTTGTGCACAGAACTGGCATCAGGCTTGGGTGAGAACAAAAACCACAGTCAGAGAATAGCACAGAAAAGGAGATGGGAGGGTGGTCTCATGCCACAAGATATTTACCCAAGGACCGAGGCAGGTGGCCTGATATCAGACAGCTCAGGTGTCCTTGAGCCTCCTGATTCAGTAATGAGGAACTGAATCCTCCGTGGCCCGGACAGGGAGCCTGTGCAACCAAAGGGTTTAGCGAGGCAGTTTACTTGCAAAGAATGTTTCTGAGGGAGCCTAGGCTTTAGAAGAAATGGTTTTGATCCACCCTCATGCAACACTTACAGGGGAAACCAGCACAACCCCTGCAAGCCTGCCAAGATTGAGAGTTTACAGTTAGTTCTTTGAGGGAAGCAGGAAATATATATAGAATTTTTGGAGGTTTTGAGACAGGGTCTCACTTTGCAGTTCACAATGGCCTTGAACTCAGGTGGACTCAAACTCGCAGTGATCGTCCTATCTCATCCTCCCAAGTGCTGGGATTACAGATGTGCATCACGATACCTAACTCACCTTTACACTTTAATTGACTTTCTTTCTTAGTAACAGAAATTAGTAGATAGAAATTAGCATTCTATTAGGCAGTAAGGGCAGGAGCACCAAAATAAAGTCAGGAAATTCTCAAAAATGGGATCTGCTAAGTTCCGACCTTCTGTCACCATGTTGGGTCTCTGCCCAAGCTTAATTCATCCTGCTGTAGCAGGCTCACTGACTCCTATCACAGAAAAAAGACTTTTCAGAGTGTTCCAGAAAAAGGCCCAAGTAGATTTATTGGGCAAAGACAGAATGGACGTGTTTATTATAGAGTGAAAGCAGAAAGCAGCCTTTATAGTAAAGTGAGAGCAAACAATCCTCAGAAAAATAAACCTGGGAAGGGACCCAAAAAGGGTTACCTAAAGGGACCCCCCCCAGGTTAGGGCTTTTGTGCTACAAAATGAATATATTCTAAAGCTATTGGTACAAACACCAAAGATGTTCTTTAGATGGATATAAATATCTTGTTCCTGTGCAAGAAAATTCTGCCAGTCTAATGAGGCTTTTGTTGAGCTTCCAGGGCTACCCTTGGCCATCACGGGTTGTCTTAGTTACTCTTCTTTCGTTGTTGGGACAAATACCTAACACCCAAAATGAAGGAAGGAAAGGTTTATTTAGCTCACAGTTACTGCAGGTTTCAGTCCATATGCAGCCGGCTCCAAGGCAGAGGGGCACATGGCAGAGAGCAGCAATTCATGGTGGCCAAACAGTAACAATGACAGTAAAGAATAATCGCTACTGAAAGTCTTTCTCTGTCTGTTATATTCCATTCAGGCTCTCCATCCCTGGGTGGAATGTAGTACAGCCATAATCCCAGCAGTACTAAATCCCATAATCCCAGCCTTGAATCACACATAATCCCAGTGGATCATGAGTTAATTACAAGCTCTAGAAGTCCCCAGCCCATGACTACATGGGGCTTTGGGGGGACAACTTAACATAAACCATAACATTCCACCCCTGGACCCCCAAAGTCTCATTCACATCCTTTTGTGCAAAACACATTTTAGTCCACCTCTAAGTGTTGCTGAAGTCCCAACAGTTTCAGCATGGCTGAAAAGTCAAGTTCCAAATCTCCTCCAGGGGCTGGGGACATGGCTCAGTAGAATAAGCACTTCCCTGGCAAGCACAAGGGTCTGAGTTCAATCCCCAGTTCTGGGGAGGGGGGGGAATTCCAACCAAATCTCTTCTAAGATCTAAGGCAAACTCTTAGCTGTGAGCTCCTGTACAAAAGAAAAGTTAAACATATCCAACATTTATAGGCACAAGATAAACATTACCAACACAAAAGTTGCAAAACAACAGGGGAATACAAAACACTGGGATGAATACAAGTCCAAAATCCAGCAGGGCAAACATTAAATCCCATAGTTCCAACTGGAACACCTGAAGCGGTCTGCACTGAGTTGTGAGCTCCAAAGGCCCTACATGGTTCCGCCCCTATGGCACTTCTGGTGGTTGTAGCTCCCATGGCTTCTTTCTCAGGCCTGCTTTGCTCCTTCCTTGCAGTTTCCCTTAGATGATCTATGTTCCTGGCTTTTCCAGACTTCCAGGGTTTCCACTGAATAGGTTTCTCTTGAACATCACAGCTTCACACACTGCCCTCTCAAGGGAACACTGCCTGGCCTCCTAGGTCTTCTTCTGGATTGAGGTGGAAGCCTTCTTAACGTCAGAACTCCTGCATTCTGCATGTGCCTAAAACCAGCGCCACCCTGATGCCAAGGTGTGCTGCCAACTGGAGCAGGAGGCAGATTTTCCTTTCTCTTGGCTGTAGGGGTTGAGTGCCTGGGTGGCTGAGCACTCTGACCCTGATTCCCAGGAACAAATTCTCCATGCTGGCGCATTTCTGGAATGTGGTGTGGCCACTGTAACCATTCTGGAACATGGGGCTCTGCAGCTTTCTTCTCAAGGCAAAGTCCCTGACCCTTGCAGTTCTGAGGTTGCAAAGGGTGGACACCTGCCAACTCCTGTGATGCTCTCAGGCCATCCTTTCCATTCTCTTGTTCCTTCTCCATAATGGGGATCCTCTCAGCTCCATCTTTGCAGTCCACAGCTTTCTTGGTACTTCCTTTCTGGTCAAACTCACAACATTTTGGACCATCCTCCTGGGCTCCTTACTCTTCATTTTCAACATAAATCTGGCTAAAAGCCCCCAGCAACAACCAGGCCACTGCTCCAATATTCGGCTGTTTTGAAATAGCTTTTGAAAGATTAATCAAGGGCCTGGGAGATGGCTCAGTGGAATAAGTGCTTCCCTGGCAAGGGCCTGAGTTCAATCCCTGGTTCCGGGAAAAAAAAAAAAAATTAACTAAAAATAAATGTTGTCTTTAAAAAAAAAAGAAAGAAAGATTAATCAGTCCATCATGCTTAAGTCTCTGGACATGAGCAAAATTCAGACAGTCTTTCTTTTGGTCAAACCATAGCACAAATCATCTGAAGTCCAATAACCAATGCAATCCTTCCCAGCAGAAACCTCCCCAGCCTGATCTTTACAGGCTGGCTTTCTAACAGCCTTCTGGTCTTTTGAGCTCTGACTAGAATCTCCCAAACACAACAGCCTAAGCTCTTCTAGCACTTATCTTGTAGGCAACTTCTCTGAATCTTTCCTATCCCTTCCCATAAGCCAGTCCCAAAAACTTGTAATCCACATGGTCAGGTTTAGCCACAGCAACGACCTCACTTCTCTGGTACCAAATTCTGTCTTAGTTACTCTTCTCTCATTGCTGGGGCAAATATCCAACACCCAAAAGGTTTATTTAGCTCACAGTTACTGCAGGTTTCAGTCCATACTAGGCTGGCTCCAAGGCAGAGGGGCACACGGCAGAGAGCAGCAGTTGATGGCAGCCAACTAGCAACAATGACAACAAAGAGCAATCACTATTGAAAGTCTGTCTGTCTGTCTCTCTCTCTGTTATAGTCCATTCAGGCTCTCCATCCCCAGGTGGGATGTAGTACTCACACCCATAATCCCAGCAGTACTAAGTCCCATAATCCCAGCCTTGGATCACACATAATCCCAGTGGATCATGAGTTAATTACAAGCTCTAGAAGTCCCCACCCCATGACCTCAGAAGCTTTGAGGGGACAACTAGACACAAACCATAACATGGGTCCTCCACTGACTTTTTTTGACTCCCTCTTTGCCATGGCCGTCTCCTGGCCACCCATAACTCCTTTGGCCAGGACCCTGGTCGCAGCCTTCACACCCACACAAACTGCCAACCTCCTACAACTTACTGTTTTGAGGTGATTTATGGCTTGGGTAACTTCAACTGTGGCTGTATCCTGGAAGTTGCAGTATTCTTACTAATTACAGTTGTTAGGATTTCCTTGACCCTTTCTACCTTTTCTTTCCTCTTTCCTACTTTACCTCCAGGAATCTTAGAAAAACATCTTTCCAGTGGACTTTGGATTTCTAGGACCTTCCCAGAACCGAATCAGGCAGCCACTGCCTCAAGAGCACACAGGCCTTGCATGGACACTGTGAACTACACTACCTGGACCCCAAATCCTATAATCTCCTATAGTATGAAGATTATAGTGCTTACACATTATCCCGAGCTCCCTTTTAAATGTCTTAAAAACTCCCAGACCAGTGATGCTGAATCTGAGAGTTTTCAATGATTCAAACAGCCCAGTGCAGCCCATGTGCCATGGTTCACCACCATAGTCCTAGACAGAGAGCCTTAGTGGGTTCCCTGCTCAGAACCTCCTCCTGGCCAGTGGGAGATTTATTGCCTTGTCTTTATTTAGCCTTTTAAAAAGTTTTTTAAAAACATCTTTTATTTATTTGGTCCAGGGTCTGGCTACATAGCTCAGACTCATAGTGATTCTCCTGTATTAGCCTCCCCAGTGCTGGAATTACGGGTGTGTGCCACCATGCCTGGTGTCAGTGACATGATGTTCCTGGGCTTCCTAGGCCAGCACAGCCTGTAGTACTGGGGATCAAACCCAGATCCTTGAGCTTTCCAGACATGCACTTAAACTGCCAAGCTATCTCCCCAGCACTATTTATTGGTTTTGAGACAGGATCTCACTATGTAGTTTAGGTGGCCTTGAGCTCACTTTGTAGCCCAGCTGGTTTCAAACTCACAATGATCCTCCTGCATCAGCCTCCTGACTACTAGGATTACAGTAGTATTATGACACCCAACCAAATTAACTTTGTCTTGTTCTTTCTCCTTTTTTTTTTTTTTTTTTCTATTTTTTGTATTTTAGGGAAGGGTCTACAGGGTGTTCAGGGTCTCACTACTAGATTGGACTCATAGTAATCCATCTGTTTACAGCCTCCCAAGTGCTGGGATTACAGGTGCACACCACCACGTCCAATCTCAATTGCCATCTCAGCGTGCCCCAGGGGCGGGGCTGATATGGAAGGCCCACAGATCAAACCCCTGACCCCTGTGCCTGCTTGCTGGTGCTTTAATCCATTGAGCTATTTAGCCAGCCCTTTGTTCTTTCTCCTTGTTCTTGCCTTATAAGAAAAATAACTTTGATATGATTGATCTCTTTTTGTGTGTTTCTGCTCTCACCATCTTTCTATCTATAAAAGCAACTTGATTGTAAAATATTCTATTCAGTGGAATAAAGTCTTACCCAACCATGAAATTAAAAATAAAGCCTGGCACTCACTGGGTGTGGTGGCGTGTGTTGCTGTGAGTTTGAGTTTGAGGAAGTTAGGGGAGCCAATGTGGGGAGTGGTTGAAGATGGAAATTGGTCACACGTGTGTGCAGTGCCAGTCGAAGAGTGGGGAGAGCTCCTGGAGGCAAAAACAAAGAGGCTACACCTTTTCTTACGATTTGGAGAGAGGGCTGCACCTGCCCTCAGCTTTCGCCTTTCATTTTTATTTCCTCTTTCTCTCTTTTTTTTGTATTTTTTTTAGGAAAGGGTGCACAGGGTGTTTAGGGTCTCATTGTTAGATTGGACTTCTAGTGATCTGTATATTTCTTTTCTTTCTTTCTTTTTTTTTTTTTTTTGCGAAACTGGAGATTGAACTCAGGCCTTTGTGCTTGCCAGGCAAAAGCTTATTCTACTGAGCCATCTCCCTGGCCCCTCCTATTTGCCTATTTACAGGCTCCCAAGAGCTGGTATTACAGGTGCAAGCCACCAAGCCCAATCTCAATTGCTCTCTCAGGGCGCCCCGGGGGTGGGGCTGGCATGGCAGGCCTTGAGATTGGACTCCCAGTCCCTGTGCCTGCTTACAGGTGCTTTAATCCGCTGAGCTATTTGACTGCCCTCCCCCCTTTTTGCGGTACTGGGGATTGAACTCAGGACCTTGTGCTTTGCTAGGCAAACGCTTGTTCTACTGAGCTATCTCCCCAGCCCTTCTTATCTTTATTTCTCAGTCCTCTGGCTGCGGGAGCATCTAGAGTTGCCAGAGCTGTGCGGGAGGCAGCAAATCAAGTAAGTCTCTCAACCGTAGCAGGACACCTGGCAAACTTCACACACTGAAATCCAGATGTGAGATACCACTTTCTCATCTCTTCCTGAGATAAGCTTTTATAGCAACCTTTGATCTGGTAAAGGAAAGAAAAAATTAGATTCCCCCTCTCCCAAATTTTCCATTTCCTCAATTTTGTTTCTTTGTCCTATTTTTAAATACTTCTGAAAAAGAAGTCTTTTTGGATCTCAGCTGATACCTCTCTCAACCTCACTTTCTTTTGTGTAAAATTGAAATATTAGAATCACCCAACCTAGGGGTAGCAGGCTCATGTTCCCCCCACCTCCCTTTCTTTTCCGGAACCAGGGATTGAACTCAGGCCCTTGCACTTGCTAGGCAAACGCTTATTCTACTGAGCTATCTCACCGACCCTGAGGTTTTTTCTTTCCCCCCTTTTTTCTTCAGCTATTAATAAGATCCTTTCTAATCCAGGTATTTTTGGAAGACAGTCTCTGCTCACTTCACAACTTATTAAGTGACTTCTTATTTCTACTAGCCTCAGGTTACATCTGTGAAATGGAAATGCGAGCGCGCTTGCACACACACACACACACACACACACACACAGGGCAACTATCTTTAGCCTGTGTCAGACTCAGACAAAGAACAGGCCCTTGGGACGTAGTGGGAAAGACGTAGTGGCTTTTCCTTTAGAAGGTGTACTTTGCTCTTCCAGCTGATTGTCTCCCATGGACTACAATTCCCAGCATGCCTCAAGCCAAATCTCGCGCTAAGGGCCGCGGTGCCCGGAGGCTTTATTACCAAGGGTGGCGCCAGGCCCAGCATTTAGTTCCCCCTGGGTCGAGGTGCAACTGGTAGTGTTACCGCCGGTGTCACGATGGCATGGGTCCGGACTATGTCCCAACGTCTTGGGAGTCTTGGGTCGTCGGAACCTCTTTAGTGGCGGAGTTGGGCCGCAGGCATCTTGGCGGCTCCGGAGAACAGGTGACCAGGTGGCGGGCCTGGGGCTCCTTGGTGCTAAGCTTTGTCCAGCTGCGGGGGCGCCGTGTCCAGCTGCGGGGGCGCTTCCGGCGCCCTCCATCTAGATCCCGGCTTGGCTGCCCTCCTTGCGTTTCCTTCTGCCCTTACACCTGCTCAGAGCTCTGCTTAGCTGCGCGTGTTTCGCTGGCCAGGGTGACTTTATTTTGGCGGAACCGGGGATTGAACTCAGGTCCTTGGGAAGCGCTTATTTCACTGAGCCATCTCCTCGGCCCGGGGGTGACTTTTAATGGGGCTTCCTCCTAAGCCTCGGGAGCCCGGCCCTGGGCTTCGCTTTCTCTGGCTCGCGCATCCCCGCACCCCCACGCCCCACCCCGGTGTTACTCCTCTTTTCTCAAGCCTCCGCCCTGGCTTCTGTGGGGAGCCTCGACTTCGGGCCGCGTCTAATCGCCTTAGTATTATCCTCCGAGGGTGAGATGAGCGGCAGAGTCAGACCGAGCCTTTCAGATCAAGGTGGCATTGTGTGACGGAGAAGGGTCTGGGCGGGGGGTTGGAGGGAGGGGAAGAAGGGAGTATTTTTGAGCGGGGGATGCTCCCTAGGCCGGAAGAATGGCTGAATTTTGTTTTTTGCAGTGCTCTTTAAAACTGATTTATTCTCAGAGCTTTATCAGATTAGAAGGGCACAGAAATAAATTAAAAAGCAGGTATCTTTCTAAGGGTTTTATTCTTAACTCCTTTATTTTTATTTTTAAAACTATATTATCATTATCTTTTTGAGACAGGATCTCACTATGCAGTTCAGGCTGGCCTTGAGCTCACTTTATAGCACAGGCTGTTCTCCCAACGATCCTCCTAACTCAGCCTTCCAAGTGCCAGGATTGCAGCAGAGGCCTTGAAACTCCCCTTTAAAATGGGGAAACTAGTGATCTTTCAGAGAGTCCAGGTATCTCCGAGCTTGAACAGAAATTTGGTACAAATAGGGCCTGCTAGGCAGTGTGGCTGCGAGGGTTAAAAGATTTAAAGGGCTGTACCAATGCTGATCGTTTGTCCTTATCAGAACCTCTGGATGGATTCTTCTTGGAAAGCTTTGCTTGTTTGCAGCACCTGGAAAATGTTCCTCATTAACATCTGTCTGTCAGCATAGTTGTGACATCATTTCACTGTGGTAAGGTGGCTTTTCTTCACCTAGTGTTTCAACCACGGGTGTGGTGAGACCTTTGACTCCTCCTCACCCTTTTTTTTTCTCTTCTCCTCACCCATTTGACATGTTCCTTGTCCATTGGCTCTTGTGTGTTTGTTTCAACTTTGTTAAAAAGCATTGGAGTGATTCTTTGGCTTCACCAAGCAAAAATGCTGTTTGTTATTTTTGTCAGGTGACAGGGACTCATCTCCGAATTCTTAATATACAAGTCACCTTGGATCCCAGTTTTTCAATGGCTTCAGGACAACCAGAAGTGCCTGGTAAACTTATTCTTTTTGGTTAAATCATGTTTTGCCTTTAGTGTTTTAAACTAGACTAAACAAAAATAATTCTACCTGAACCATATATTAGTGGTTTTCTGACACTGAGTATTTAGACTTAATAGATTGGTATCATTTGATTATTATTATTAGTTAATTATTATTACTATTTTTTGAGATAGAGTTTTGCTATGTAGCTCACTCAGGCTGACCTTGAACTCACTATGTAGCCCAGGCTGTCTCAAACTCCTAGTGATCCTCCTGCTTCAGCCTCCTCTTAAGTGCTGAAATTATAGGCTTTGCTACTGCATCTGATCATTTGAATGGGCAGTTTACACCTTGTCTTAAAATAAAAAGGGACGAGATTGTAGTTGATGATAAGAGTGCTCCTGGAATTGGTTCCCCAGTATGGGGAAAAGAAAAATGAATTCCATGTAACAGTATGATGTATGCATTAGTTTGTATTAAGAATTCAGGATGAATTTTGAAATTTCTCCCAAATTAGGTGGACTAATAGAAGTCTCCTGTGTCTCCAGTATTGTCTCTAGTCTCTTAGCATCATCACTTGTGTGTCACTCATTTATTTTTTGTTTTTTGTTTTTGAGACAAGGTCTCACTCACTGTGTAATACAGGCTGGCCGTGAACCCACTGTGAAGCCCTGGCAGGTCTTGAACTTGGGGCAATCCTGCCTCAGCCTCCCAAGTGCTAGAGTTATAGGCATGTGCCATCATACCTGGCTAGTCTGTCTTTCATTGTTGCTGCAGTTATAGACTGCCTGTGATAATCCTGAGCAATGCACTTAGCATTTTGTTTTGTAGTGTTGAATGTGGAGTGTGAACCCTGGTTTAGGTCTTGGCAACACTTGCTTGTTGACAAAGTGGGCAAGATTTTTTTTTTGGTGGAACGGGGGATGGAGCTGGACAAGTTCCTTAAAATCTATGCCCCAGTTTCCTGAGCTAGACAATGGGAAAAATATTTACATAGTGAATGTCAGATAAGATGAGGGATATAAGTGCCTGTAATCATTATTTTCCTGTGTTTTTTATTTTTTTATTTTTGGGTGCAACCGGGGATTGAACTCAGGCCATTGGGCTTGCCAGGCCAGCTCTTATTCTATGAGCCATCTCCTCAGCCCCTTTTTGTGTTTTTTCATTGAGATATAATGCATATACCGTAAAATTCACCCATTTGAATTGAACATTTGGTTAGGCATGGTATTGCACACCTATAATCTCAGCATTCTGAGAGGCTGAGGTAGGAGAGTCTCAAGTTCTAGCCCAGCCTGCAACCTAGCAAGCCCCTGTCTCAAAATAAAAACAAGGGTTGCAGATTTAGTTTAGTGGGAAGGTACTGGGTTTAATCTCTTGGTTTCACAAAAGAAAGCAAAAGTTTAAAGGTTTTCTAGTGTATTCATAAGGTGGTACAACCATCAACACTGTTATAGCTGTAGAACATGTTTACTGTCCCCAAAAGAAAACATAACTTTGTGCTGTCTCGCCTCATGGCCCTTTCTTGCAGCTCCTGGTGACTAGTGAGTGAATCCTACTAATAAGAAATGGTATCTGCTTGAACTCTGGCTATTGCCTTTGTGGTTTGGACTCACTGCCAGGGAGGCTGTGGGCTCAGAAAGCACAATTACATAATGTTAGCAATAAAGAAATGTCACCTTGCAGGCAGCTCCTGGCCAGGAGCCCTGCTGTAAAAAGGTTGGCAAGTCCAACAGGATGCACCTTGCTCCCCTGCCTGGCACAGCTGCAAGTGCCCTTGAAGTGGGTGCTGCATCGCGGCCAGTCAGTTCCTGCAGATGGCAGGGTCAGCTGGCGTTGTTTTGTAAGCACTGCTGACATTTCTGTGGTGGAAATCTCTGCCGCTGAAGTCATACAGAACACTAGAGATAATGCCAGACAACATACTGCTTGAGCTATTTCTTCTCGTGCTGTTTGGTTTGAAGTAGGGAAGGCAGAAAATTTTTAGTCAGGCCTCAATCAAGGCTGAGGTAGCCATTTTCTGTATGAATTTGGGGGAATCACTTCCCCTCTAGGGTTTAGTTTCTGCATCTGTAAATTGAGAACAAGAACTTCATTTTCTTTTTTTTTTTAGTATAGGGTCTATAGAGTACAGGGTCTACAGGGTGTCACTACATAGATCAAACTCATGATTCTTTTGTTTTCATTTCCTGAATTTCTTTTTTTTTTTTTTTTTTTGGCGGAACCAGGGATTGAACTCAGGCCTGTGCAGTTGCCAGGGAAGCGCTTATTCCACTGAGCCATCTCCCTGGCCCAGATAAATTTAAATTGAGCTTCAAGTTCTTTAATCGTAAGAATGGATTTGCAGTCTGACTGGGTTAAACAGAGAATTGAATGTTATCAGTAATAAGACGTTAGCACCGTTCTATTCCTTGAATGATAAACTATGGAGCCACTTGTCTCAGCACTTTCCTTCTTAACACATTAACTGAAAGCTACTTGTTTGTCCAGCTGCTAACCCACCTTGACAGGTGTCTCTGTTCTCAGCCCTTGAGCCCAGTGGGCCTCTAGGCAAGATGTCCTTGCCCATCGGGATGTGCCGCCGGGCATTCAGCTATGATGATGCCCTGCAGGACCCTGCACCCATGACTCCTCCTCCCTCGGACATGGGCAGCATCCCCTGGAAGCCAGTGATTCCAGAGCGCAAGTATCAGCACCTCGCCAAGGTACCCGACCCTGCTGCCTGCTTCTGACCGACACAGCCCTTCGCTCTCCCCACTGTGCCCCAGAAGCCTTCAGTGGCTTCCTGTGCCTAGAGAACTGGGCAGCCTCTACTCCCTGTGTGCTTTTCTGTGCCTCAGTTACAACGGGGGCTTTTTGCCAAATTCAAACCTGGAATGGTGGTGTCTTCTGCCCCAGGCTTTTCTCTACCTCTCTTTCTCTATTAAAAGTCCAAGTCCTGGAATACAATCCAGGTTCTGCATGCCCAGCTCATTTGCCTGCCACAGCTTCCCAGCCCAGGAATCGAGCCATGCAAGATACCTAGCATTACACACGCTTCAAAGGGTATTTTATGCTCCCACTTCACATAAATGTTTACCATTTCTGTCTTGTTTGCTCTCACTCTCCTTTACTCTGTTTGCCTAAAAATATTATCCTTTTTTTGCTCAAACATCTCTTCTGTAAGATTTTTCTGATAACTCGCTTCTCCCACTAAGTCTTACCTCCTCTCCCTTTGATTTCTCCTCTGTGCCCTGGTTCCCTTCGCAATCTTTCCATTATTTTCCACCCTCCGTTGGCTTCTTGAGGCAGCAGCATGTGTAAGATCTGTGCAGCTTGAGTCTCCCTTATCCTAAATCCTTGGAGCAGCAGTGTTAGATTTTTTGCATATATCAGTGAGATATCCTAGGGATGGGACTCTAGTCTAACCATGAAATTCATTTGTGTGTCATACCTACCTATATGTCCTGAAGGTGGCTTTATACAATATAAATAGTTATGTGCATGGAATGAAATTTCATGATGTGGAACTGTCCTTATGTGGCATCATGTTGGTGTTCAAAGTTTTGGGATGCCTAATCTGTGTATTTTCTGCAGTAGTTAGAGATATTATTCAAAAACACTCAAAATTTTAAAATAAAATAGACTAAGAAAAATTTAAAAGTAGATTTTTTTTTTTTTTTTTTTTTTTTTTTTT
>PVKA01036052.1:0-22052 GCA_004027165.1 Ctenomys sociabilis
TGGGCTGAAACCTTGGCAAACTAAGCTAAATAAACCTTTCCTTCTTGAATTTTGGTTGT
Organism: Ctenomys sociabilis; assembly: GCA_004027165.1. Classification (NCBI taxonomy): domain Eukaryota; kingdom Metazoa; phylum Chordata; class Mammalia; order Rodentia; family Ctenomyidae; genus Ctenomys; species Ctenomys sociabilis. The sequence continues at coordinate 60 of PVKA01036052.1, forward strand.
GTGGCATTTTTTGTCCCAGCAATGAGAGAAAAGTAATAAAGATAGCCACCATGCCTGACTTTGAAACTCATTTTCAAATTATTCAAAACTATTCACTATTCAATATATATATATATATATATATATATACATACATACACACACACACACACACATGGAGAGAGACAGACAGACAGAGAGAGAGACAGAGAGACAGAGAGACAGAGGGAGAGAGAGAACACTTGTTTTCTAAAGGTGTTTGTTTTGGTGTTTTTGAGACAGGGTTTCACTATATAGTCCAGGTTGCCCTTGAACTCATTTTGTAGCCAAGGCTGACCTCAAACTTGGGGTGATACTTCTGCCTCAGCCTCCCAAGTGTTGGAAGTACAGGAACATGTCATCATGCCTGGCTGTTTTTCTCAAATTAATAAAAAATATGTAATCATTATACTAACTTTCCAATTTTATGATTTTTTATAACAAAAAGTTGAGAGAAAAAACTTTAAAAAACAATGAAGTTTAAATAAATTAATATAAAAGTAAAAATTAATGAAATAGATATATTTAAAAATGATTCAGTGGTACTGAAGATGGATTCTTTGAGAAGAATAACAAATATGTAAAAACTGCTACCTTTATTAAGAAAACTAGTGACAAGGCTAAATTAACACTAGAAAAAAGAAATACGATATAACAATAGGTAAACAAACAAAAACTTTAAGTAATTATTATATAACTTTGTACTTCATAAATTTGGAAAACTAAAATAGCAAAACTTCTAAGTAAATAGAACTTCTAAATTAATAAAATGAATTTAAGCAATAGTTTGAAAATTCAAATTTTCTAAATCCATGGAAGAAGCTCAAAAGGCCTCAGAACTCACTCATCTAAAATGTAGCTATCAAACTCAGTTAGGGGCAGGGGTCTGCAGTTTGATCCCCAGCTCCCCATGCCTTACCAGACCTGCTCATGAGGCAGGCTGAACCAGTCAAAGAAAAATATCCTTCTCAAAATGCAGCTATCAGATGCAGGCAGCTTATACCAAAGCACAGGTGGAACATGCAAAAGGCAGAAGGTATGGAAAATCTAGAAAATTAAGAGAACCCTGGCAACTTGTCTTAGAAGGCATAAACTGGAACTAAGCCATGGGAGTTGGCCACTATCTGAGCACTCTGACAGGCTCACACAGATTTCACATTCAATGAGCAGGGGGAGAAAGGGTATGTGTGGGCCCCTAGCAGTCCTTACTCTATCATGGACATCTGCAACATCTGCTGCTGAAAAAGCCTGCAAGCCTCATGGACCCCTAGCCTCCTCTCAGGAATTGTGGGATCCCCACATCACTATTTGCCTGGAAGAAGCAACCCAGCCCACACTGTGTCCTCACCCACCCAGGACCCTGGGGCATGAAGCCATCTTAAGATTTTCCCACCCAGCTGCCACTTAGGCAGATGCCCTGTGCAACTCAAGATCCAGCCTTGCAAACTGACCAGGTGGCCCCAACCACCCACACCATCCAGAGAGGTTCTGTTCCTATAAATAACAACTTAGGTGGCCCCTGCCTCCCTACTAACCCCAGAAAGTACCTGGGCAACCTTCCCCTAGTGTCTCAGTTTGCCCAGGCCCCTCAGAAACAATTGGAAAGCCCCATCAACCTTTCAGTGACCTCAGAAATCAGCTATGAAGCCAGCTCTCAAAATCTTAGCCCACCAAGTCCCTGAGAAGTAGGTGCTCAATCTTCCCGCACACTCATGGCAGCTGGGCAGACCTCTGTGAGCAGGTCAGAACCAGAGCTCTTCAAATTCACCTGTGCAGACCTTAGTGATCCAGGTCACTGGTGTAGCCACCTCCCAACCTCTAGCTCTGACATCAATAAGGATTTCCCACTGGCTACTGGACAAACTGTACTCTGCCCACACAGGCATATCAGGGGACTCTGCCCTCACACAAACCTCAGAAACTGGTTAGAAGCTCCACATCTACACCTGGGTGTGCCATAGCCAGGGTGGCCAGCACACCAGCCTAGACAGCCAGAGTTGTCTCAGACTGACAATGCAATCCCACAATCCCTGCAGCACAGGCCACTGAGGCACCTATAGACAATATTAGCACTGATGACAGCTCCAGGAACTACATGAACTCTACACCAAAGCACCCTCCTGAATCAAAGCCACTAAAGTCTCTCCAAATAACAGTCATGGGCACATCACCAGGAGAAAGCTTTTACTACAAAAGCCACCCTGTAAAGTTTGTAGAAGAAACTCAAACAACACAGGGAAGCCAGACTCGTAAGAAAATAAAGTAGCATCATGCTTCCACAGAAACTCCAGCAACAGATTCCAAGGAAGATAAAAGTGGTAGATTCCTGAAAAAGAATTCACAATAATGACTTTTGAGGAAATTAATGATACAAGAAAATGTGGATGCATAATTCATTAAAATTAGAATGATTCATAAAAAATGATTGAGACATTTAGTAGATAAATGAGAAGGAACAGAAATCTTAGTGATAAAGAACTCAATAAGTGAAATAGTAAAAATAGTAAAAGTATAGTTTAAGGGCTCAACAGCAGAACTAATGAGGTCCATGAAACAATTTCTGAGTGAGAGAGAGGTCTTTTAGATAATCTAGTCTGACAAAATAAACAAATGAAAAGGACAAAGAAAGCCTTTGAGGCTTATGGGATACTATAAAGTGAGTGAATCTCATTAATGAATTCTCATTAGGGGTGTTCCAGAAGAAAAGAGAAAGGTATAGAAAAATACATCCAATAAAATAATTGCCAGTAACCCTCCAATTTTGGGGAACTCTCTAAGGTCAAAGCAGCTCCAAGGACCCCTAATGGAGTCAAACGAAAAAAAAAATCTTCTTGAAGGCATAATATAATCAACTGCTAAAAGTATATGGGACAGAAAGAAGTATAAAAACAGCAAAAGAAAACAACCTAACATTAAAAATGCCCAACAGAGTAATAGCATACTTCTGAGGAGAAAAACAGAAAGCCATCAAAGAATGCCATGACGTATTTAACGTATTGAAAGAAAACCAACTTCCAACCAAGAATATTATTCCCAGATGTTGTAGTCAGGTTTCCAGGGGAACAATTTATATACAGAATACACAGACTATAAGATTATGTGATAATAATCACCCAAAGAGTTATATACAAAGACAGTACAAGAAATCCATTTACACACTAAGGACCAAAAAAATGCAGCTGAGGGCCAGGCTCCCACAACAATGTCCTATATAAGTTCAGCTGAAGACCTGGAAATAATGACAATGCCCCTCACATGTCCATGTCCCATGCAAGTCTGTTTCAATCTGTGCTGGGAAGGTCCAAAGGTCAGTGGTGGAAGGTAGAAAATCTGTGCCAGTGGGATGAAGGATCTATGTTATTAGGCTCAGAGATCTGTACTGGAGCAAGAAAATGATGTTTACAGTAAAAATAAGAGCTTCCTGAAAAGTACCATAGCCATTCTCGGGGATAAGGTCCAAAGCTCCTCTGATGATGAGAACAGCCAAGTCTGTATCAGAATGGCCAGCATGACAAGCTTCTCCAGGACACTGAACAGTGCACCATCTTCCCCTCTGGAGCCAGGAAGTGATGCTCAAAGTAAGGACCATAGTTCCCCTAAGAATGAGCCATAGCCATTTCCAGTGACAAGGTCTCAAGTTTGTTTAAGAATGAGAATAGCTGAGTTCATAGGAGACCCACCAGCAGCTCCAGTGTCCAAACTTCTTCCTTTCCAGTTCTGCCTCTTCTGCTGTTAGCAACAAGCCTTAAGTGGGCTTCCCACACCAAGCACCATGCTGGTTCAGTTCAGCTATGTGTTATTAGTTAACCACCAGTTGGCAATCCACCACACCAGGAAAAGTATCCTTCAGAAATGAAAATGAAATCACTTCTAAGATAGTCAAAAATGAGAAATTTATCACTGAAGTCTATAAAAATGGTTATTGGAGTCTCACACTAGATGTGAAAGGATAATAGTTACACCCATGAAAAACACACTAAAAAAAAAAATCCAAAACTCACAATCCCAAATCACAAAAGACAAAGAAAACAAAACCTTACCAAGACTGGACATGGTGATGTGCACCTGTCCAGCTCTTGGCAGGCTATAAACAGGCAGACCACTATAAGTCTGATCTAGTAGTGAAACTCTGAACACCCTGTAGACCCTTCCCAAAAAAAAAAAAAAAACCTTACCAATGCAGAAAACTCCAAACCACAAAGATGAATAAGAAAGGAACAAAGGAACAGAAGATATTGAAAGCAAGTAGGAAACATCGAGGTATATGTCAAAAATAACCTTAAATTTAAGTTGATTAAATTCTCCAATTAAAAGTTACAGATTGGAGAATGCTACCTATATGATTCTATACACATAAAAACCCCAAGGCTCAATAATAAACTGTTAGAACTTGTCTCAGTTACTTTTGCTAAGACAATATAACCAGTGCCTAAAGTTAAGGAAAGAAAGGTTCATTTAGCTCACATTTTGTAGAGGTTTTAGTCCATAATTGCCTGGCTCGAAAGCAAGATGGCACATGGCAGAGGGGCAATAGTTCATGGTGATCAAAGACAGGCAAGCAAAGGGGAAACTCTGTCTCTTATATTGTAGTAAGTAGGCTATCTGACACACTCTTAATCCTAGCTAGAAGTAAGCCAAACCAAGCAGCAGACTCACTTACAAACCATACACTCTTAATCCCAACATCATACACTCTAGATTCAAACACCTTTGAAAATCCCACTTTCCATGAGTATATGACACTAAACAGAAGCCATAACAAAACAGATCAATTTTGTAAGGTTGTGGCATAAAAATGCTATAGCTATTTTTTGTACCCCTGTTATACAATTTTTGAGAAGAAAATTAAGAAAGCAGCATGGTACCAAAACAACATGGTACTGGCATAAAAATATACAGATGAATGGAATAGAGACTCCAGATATAAATCAATATATTTGCAGACAACTGATTTTCAACAAATGCAGCAAAGACAACACATATCTTCAATAAATGGTGCTGTGAAAATCGGATATCCAAATGAAAAAGGAAGAAATTAAACACTTTTCTTAACTAGATAAAAAATTCAAAATGTATCAAAGTCCTAACTACAACACCTAACACTATAAAATTCATACAATAAAACATACAGAAAATGCTTCTGGACCCTGGACTGGGCATACAAGTTTTGGACATGACACTGAAAGCAAAAGCAATAGTGCAAAAACTGACAAATGAAATCACACTTAGCCTTCTACACATTAAAGGAACCAACCCAGAGAGTGAAGGGGCAACCAAGAAAATGGGAGGAAGTGCTGAAAAGTGATTAATTTCCAGAATACACAAGGAACTCAAACAACTCAAGAGAAAAGAAATGAACAAAAAATTTTAAAAATGAATAAAAATACAAATCATTTTAAAATGAGTGAATGAATTGCAGATATTTGTTAAAGAAGATATATAAATGGCAAATCAGTTTTTGAAGAAATGCTTAACATCACCAATCATCAAGGAACACAAATCAAAATTACTGATATCATTTAATCCCAATTAAAAGCACTATGATAAAAAAGACAAAAAGATATTAAAACCAAAATTCCAGTAACTTACTGAAAGACATTTGGTCCAAATATAGTGGCAAGATTTTGAACATTCATGCGATTCTGCACATGATGTTTAGCTACTTTTGTCAAGAACCAGCAGAGGTACCTGAGCAGGCAATAGTGGGTGTGTGGCAGCTCTTCTATTAAATCTCTTAAACTGTTCTCCTGACCGTCATCTCTACCATCTGCAAGAGAATAAAAAGTGTTCTCAGGCATGTTTCATGAGCTACTACTAAAGCACACAGAAATTATATGTTCAAACATTTTATTCATAAAATACTCAGAATCTGTGAGGTCTAAAATTTGACTAATTTACTCAAGAAATTTTGAAACCCATGAATTTTATTTAAATCATAAAATGCACTTGCTTTTCAATTTTGTATTTTCTTCCACCAAATTATAAAATGGTTAAGTTTTTAACCCATACTTGAATCTTCTACTGGGTACACATCTTCACACTGGGAAAACCAAGAATATTTTCCTTGAATAAAATCTGGTCTGAGAGACCCCAGGTTGTCAGTGAGGACACTAAGCTAATGATCAAGACGTAGTACACAGAGGAAACTTGTCATTTCTAAAGAGTTTGTAATCTTGACAACCTTTTTCTCCTTCAAACTCTAATCAGCTTCCTCTGAGCCTTGGACACATTCTCAGGAGCTGATTTAACTAAGAGTCTAGCTACTTCCTTTTAGCCAGTAATCCTCCCCGCCACCCCGTTATGTCATCAAGTAACTCCTTTCACACCATCCTCATCTTCAGATGATGACTAATCACCTTGTTTAGCTTTAAGGACTGTTAGGTAGGTTTTGATAAAATCTTTCTCACCCTTGACATTTCCTATTAGGAACTTTCTCTTCATGCTCTCCTACCTATTCCTTAGGTAAAAATTTTCCATTTTCATTGTCATATTCCAAATCAAGTCCACTCTCTTTCCCCTTCTGCAAGCCACAATTTGGTAGCCCTTCTACCTATTGCAATTATTCTGTAAAAAGCCCACCTTAAAATTTTTTAATAACATCTAACATGTCATATATACTAGATCCCTATATCTAAACCTTAGAGGTTTAGCTTTGCATGGTTCCTATCAACCATGATCTGAAATAATAAAAGAAAAATTCCAGAAATAAAAAAATTATGTTTTTAAAAACTTTTTGATTATGCTCTATTGTTACAATTATTTTATTAATATTTTCAATTTTTGCTGTGCTAATTTACCAATCAAACTATATTGTAATTTTATATGGGTAAGAAAAAAAATCAGTTTATAGAGTGGTCAGTACTATCTGCTAGTTCAGGCAACCAATCTATATGGGTGGTGGGAAGCGGGTTACATGGTTTAGAATTTCAAATGTCTAATAATTATGCCCATAGCCCAAAATGTCTGCTGACGTGCCTAGATATATACATGAAGTTTTCAGATTTGTTTTGCAGTAGCTTAATATGGTAAAGCTTCAACTTTGTGTGCCTTTTTTTTTTTTTTTTTTTTTTTTTTTTAGGAGACAGGGTCTTGCTCTGAATGCAGGCTAATCTTGAACTCCCTATGTAGCCCAGACTGCCTTGACCTCATGGTGACCTTCCTGCCTCAGTCTACTGAGAGCTGGACTACAAGCATATGTCACCACGTACAGTCCTGTGTGTTGTTTTCTACTTAAGGAAAATACAAATCTTTTACATCACACATCTTAGAGGCATAAACACAATCCACCCCTTTAGAATGAAATTTTAATCCAGGTAAATTAACATGCACATTAGATTCCTTACATAGGTCAGGTTTAGCCTGCAAATGAGTAAGAAACAGAGAAGTAAGGGAAATGTTATCTATGGAAAGAAAAAAACAATTACATAACACATGTGTAACAATGCTACAAGTAGCTTGGACAGCAAGTAAAAACAGAAAAAAAAACACAGAAAGCCACACATGTGACACCGAGTGGTACAGAGCAGAGGGTCAAAGTATCAAGCTCAGCAGGAACTTCCTGGGTGAGGTTGTACTGCTACTGCCTATGTGACTGAAGCATTATTGTTTAGGACAACACTGCTTTTACTGTACTGTGATCTCAACTAGGAAGGATATATAAGAAATGTAAATAATTGAGTTTGGAGTGATCTAAAAATTAACCAAACAATACTCATTTCTTGTACCATCATATTATAAAAGAAAAACAACAAGGTATTGCATTTGACTCCTGGTACCAAAAAAAAAAATTAAAAATAAAATAAACAAATAAAGAACTCTTTTTTCTTTTCATGGGGACTAATTCAAAATAAGTCTGATGTTTTTATGGTTATGTGTTCTTTGTTTACAACTGTGATCCAACTGCTAGCATTTAAAGATAGAAACAGTATCCAACAGTCTTGACAATTGGTTCCTGGCTTTGAAACAAAGCGTCAAAACCTTTGGCAGGCATTGTGTGGAGACATTAGATCAAATAAAGCAAATAATCAAAACAGTTATGTATTTATGACAATAACATCTTTGAAAAACAGTATCAATTTCATCATTTATTTCCAACTTCTGAAATGTGATGAGTATTTTTTTCTAGGAAATAAAAATGAGAAATAATGGGAAGAGAGACAGACATATTCAGAGTTATATGCTTAACAGGATAACATGAAGTTCTTTATGACATTAAGTGGAAGAATCACTGAGTATGTTCTCAAAAGGCAAAAGTAACTGTGAACAAAAAAATCTTACCTTCTACTAAACAGAATTTCCATTTCTTTTGATGAAAGATTGATTCACTCACTGGGAAAATATATGAATGCCCTCTAAATCATTAGGTTTGATTGGTGCACACTCATGTTTGAACTGTAAATATTTATGATACCTCTTGAATCCTTATTCAAATATATTGACAGTTCAATAAAAACCTTCATGTGTTAGCATGACATTCCTCTCCACCTCTTTCATACCAATTGACTATATAATAAACCAGAACTCTGTAATTAGTTTGTGTTTCCAGAAATATGTGATAAATGTAAACATTATTGCCAGCCAGTTGGAATTCTATATACAGGATTTCCTGCCTGTGAAAATAATTGCTCAATATCTTCTCAGACTTACAAGAGAACAAATAGGAAGAATTACTTGAGAAAATATCTTGTAAGAAACAGAATTCGTAACACAGATTGACTATCCCTATTAAGGTTTTTTTTTTTTTTTTTTTTTTTTTGTACAGGGTCTCACTATGCAGCCCATGTTCATTGTGATCCTCCTGCTTTCTGCCTCCCTAGTGCTGGTATTACAGGTGCGCACCACCATGCCTGCATGGGACCAGAAGTGTTTCAGATTTTTCAATATCGGCATAACATAATGGGGTACACTGGAAATGGGACATTAGTCCACACATGAAATCACTTATTTTCTTAATACTTTTATATACAAAGTCTGAGGGTAATTTCATACCATGTTTTTAATGTACTTCTGTTTAAAGTACAACTCAATATGTCACATCAGTTGTGAAATTTTCCACTGTGGAATCATTTAGGGGCTCAGAAGGTTTGGGAATTTTGAGCACTTAGTTTTTAGGTTGAGGGATAACTCACCTGTATGTAGTTATTTCTACTTACATCATTTTTTGATTTGCTGATAACCAAATACTGCCTTATTCATTCATGTTTTTGTACTTCAGTTGATAATTACAATGGCTTATAATTGATTCTATTACTATGTACATTTTTCTATAATGTGTGCTTATTATATTAAGAGATGTTCATTATATACTGATTCTGGCATTCTCCAACACCAAGGAAACAGCAATAACAAAGAAAAACCTATATTTTTATTAAACATTTCAAATAGTAGGCAAATAGGAAATAATGAAACAAATTTAAAATATATTTCTGATATTCCAATGCTGTATGAGGAGGCTGTGTGGTAAGGAGTTCAATGTAGAGGAAAACTGTGATGTACGACTCTTGGATTTGTCTGGGAGAACAGTGACTAACACTGCAAAATCCCTGAAAATTTTCTGGACACTCTGCTTGATCCAAATGGATCTTATGAGATTTCACCTGAGCCGGAAGGGAAGATGGGTCACTCAGATCAAGTGCCACAGAACTTGTGGGTTTAGCATGTGGTTCTTTCATCCCAGTGAAGCATGAGGAGGTCTTCTCTGAGTAGAGAATGCAGTATATGAGAAAACTGTGCTGGGTACTGATCTCAGATTTGTGAGCAAGACAGTAACTAACACTAGAGGACATACGGAAAACAAAGTTTTGGTAAGAACTCAACAGTTTGAAGTAGGCCATCCTTGACACAACACATCATTAGTGACAGAGCTTTCTGTTCTATCAGATCTACAGCCTTCAACACAAAAACACCATAATAATGATGGAAGTGGCAGCAAGCAAGGGAGAAAATAATTTAAAAGTACCAAAGAAATGTTAAATAAACAGATATTTACATTCCCAAGTAGATGTGACCATAAAAGAAACAGTCATGTGATACATCATAATCATAACACCAGAAATCCAGAACAAAGATTAAAAACTAAAAGTGTTACATAAAAACATCAAATAACACATCAGAATCTTTGAAACATAAACAAACCCATCTGAGTAATACAGAGTTTTTAACATAAATCTTAATAGCCAGGAGAACTTGAAGTAGACTTTTTTAAATTAAAAAAAAAATTGTTTGTTTTTTTTTGGTGGAACTGGGGATTGAATGCAGGCCCTTGTGCTTGCCAGGGAAGCACTTATTCCACTGAGCCATCTCCCAGGTCCCTACTGAGCCATCTTCCCAGCCTGAACTTTTTTAAATTCTAAAAGCTAAGAATTGCCAACTCTTATTATTACACACTGAAAATTATCCTGAAAATAGATGGAAAAATGAACAACTATCATGACTAATTGAACAAATTCTTGGCCACCAAACCAGCATTGCAAAAAATATTGAAGGGGAACATCAGCAGAGACAGTGAAGTCAATATCACCCAAGAGCTTAAAGGAAAAAATAAATCTTGTGAAGAGAATACCTAAATAAGAGGAAAACAAAAAGAAACTAAATACTGGAAAATCATACAATGACAGGAAATGGCAAATAATACTTTTCAATAATAGTTCTCAGTGTAAATGATCTTAATCCTGTCTAAAAGACCAAATCAAAAATCAATACAATATGCTATGTGCAGGGTCAGTCTGCAAAGACACACATCAACTGAAAGTGAAAGGATAGTAAATCATATTTCATGCATCAAGAGCCCAAAAGCAGGCAGCAGTTATTCTAATTTTTGGAAAAGTTATCTTCAAACCAATATTGATCCAAAGAGACAAAGAAGGTCAGTCAGTACATAAATTAATAAGGAGAACAACTAACCAAGAAGAATAACTGTAAATACATATTCTCTGAATATTAGCATACCCAATGTCATAAAATAAAATGTATTTGACTTAAAAGAACAGATACAAACAGTACAATCATAGCAGGGGACATTAATACTGTACTATCACAGACAGACAAGTTAATCAGACAAAATATCAACAAAGAAGTATCAGAGTTAAATCACATCATAGAACAAATTAATTTTCAGATAGCTACAATATTTCAGCTTGCAACAGAAGAATACACTCTTTTCTACTAGCCATCAAACTTTCTTAAAAATGACCACATTTTAGGCCATAAAGCACATCTCAATAAATGCAAAAGGACTGAAACCATCCCTTGCATCTTATCCAATCACAATGGAATAAAACTATAGAGTAGGACACATACACACACACACACACACACACACACACACACACACACACACACAAAAGAAAAAGACACAGATGGCTACACAAATATATGGACATTAATATACCTTTGAAAAATTATCAATAATAAAAATGATCAATGGATCACCCAACTAGAAAATTAGGGAAAAACACTAAAATTACCAGAATCATATGGCACTGGAAATTCAACACATCAGAATCTTTGAAACATAATAAAAGCAGTTCTAAGAGGGAAGTTTATAGCTATGAGCACCTACATTAGAAAAACAAAGAATCTTGAATAAATAAATGATGCATGTCAGGGTCCTAGAAAAATAAAAACAATCCCAATCCAAATCCAAAACTAGAAGTAAATAACTTATAAAGGTGATTGCAAAAATCAATAAAATTGAAATTAAATAATACAAAGGGTCAAAACCCCCAAAAACTTGTTCTTTGAAAAGATTATTAAACTCTCATCCAAAGTTACTAAAAGAAAGACCCACATCAATGTACTAGAAATGAAAATGGCAAAATTACAACAGTTGCCCTGAAATCCAGAGATTGATAAGAAACTATTTTGAAAATTAGATTCTAATAAATTAGAGAATCTAGAAGAAATGGATAATTTCTTAGACACACATACGACTTACCCAAATTAAAATGAGTACATATAAAAGCCCTGTTCTGAAATAGGCAGAATCCATATTGTTAAAATGACCATATCACCAAAAGCGATATATAAATTTAATGCAATTCTTTAAAATATCAATAACATTATTCACAGAACTAGAAAAACGTCTTAACATCTATATGGAATTAGAAGTTATCCAGAAGAGCTAAAGCAATACTAAGCAAAAAGTATAAAACAGGAGGCATCAAAATCTTAGGTTTTAAGTTATGAAGTTATAAAGCAGATAATAAAAACTCCATGGCATTAGCACAAAATAGTCATCACAGTATAGTGGTACATGGATATGTATTCTTATATAGCTATATAGCTGCTCAATTCACAAGAGCCAAGCTCTGGAAACAACCTTGATGCCCATCAACAGACAAGTGGATAAAGAAAATGTCATAAATACACACACACACAGTAGAACTTTATTCAACCATAAAGAAGAACAAAATTGTATCGCTTACAGGAAAATAGATTAATCCTGAGGCTATAATGTTAAGTGAAGTATCTCTGAGACAGTGAAATATCATCTAATTTCTCTTACATGAGAAACCCAAAATATAAATGAAGAATAAACTAAAGGACAGGTTGTAGGAAACAAGAGATGTAGACGTTTTGGAGAAGGGGTCAAGTGAAAGGGTAAATGGGAAGGTAGGGGAGAAGAATACCTGTGCCAGGTGCTTCTCTAAGCATTTGCAATATATCAGTAAACACACACACACAAAAAAAAAAAAAGAAAGAAAGAAAGAAAAAAGAAAAGAAAAACCTCCCAGAAATCACTATCCAGGCTGACATAATAAACAATATATATAGCAACATGACCATGGAAGTAAGACTACTGGACCAGGTTAAGAACTGGTGACTGTAATTATAAAAAGGACTGTTAGAAGGCCTGATTGAGACTATATTTGATGTCTATAGGTAAAATTAAAAGTCTCCAATCTGGTAAGTGTAATCTCTTTCAGAGTTGGAAGTTATATTTAAACATCTTTTAAATACTTTAATGCCTTGCATATTAAGCAATCAAGATTCATAAGCTTCTGTTGCTCTCCTGGAAGCAATCAGCAAGAAGGTAGAGTATGCAATAGTTGGAAATAGCCAGCTCTCTCCCTCCTATGGAGTCCACAGGAACCACAGCACTTCAGCTCTGAAGGAGGTATCTACATCACCATGGCAACTGGACAGAAGTTGAAGAGAACTATCAGTTTTTAAATTTGGTGGAGCAATGTTGAAATTCTGGTAGGATTTTGTAAAAAGACAACTAGACTCAAATCAAAGTCCACACATGTGGTGTCAACCCAGCGGAGACATATATTCACTCTGGTACTTACATAACCACTCTTAATACACCCCTGGCACTGATGAGGTAATGGAACCCACTGGCAATGTGTCTGCTGTCAAGAAAGGTGACAGTCTTCACTGTGCATTTAAAAATGTACTAATAAAAATAAAATTGGAAAAATCAATAATTTTAATAGACTAATACACATTTTAAGACATATTAACACAAGCCTGCATAGGAGCCATGCAGAATATTCCCTTGCTGCAGACCACAGAGCACCTGCTGCCTGAGAAGCTGGACTTCAGACAGGGAGCTGCCCTTGGTGTCCCATGCTTCGCTGCCTTTCGTGCTCAGTTCTACAGTGTCCATGGTCTGGTACAGCTAGTAATGAGGAAGGACTGCAGACTGCTGTGCAAAATGGAGCACATGAAATATTTGGTCACAGAGAAGCTGTTCTATTGAGAAAATCAGGAACTCTATTGGGGCAAAAGGAACTGAGGTGATTATTAAAATGTTACCTAATGTAAATCTTAGTAATGATCTGAAACTTCTGTCATATGGAAGATGAGTAATAGCTGCTGAAAGCAGGTTCAACTAAAATAAGCCCATAGAACACCATGACAAAGGAATCTACTATAACTTAAGTTTTTCTGTTTTCATCAGCCAAAGAAGAATTTCAGCAGTTTGTAGCAGCCCTTTCAAGCAGGAAAACTAGTTGCCTGAAGCCTGTGATAGGCTCTCAGTATCCACTGGAGAAGGTTTTCTAGGCTCATGAAAATATCATTCATGGCAGTGGGACTGTTGGAAAAATAGTTTTTCTGATATCCTGCTTGCATGGGCTTCCAGTGTAATTAGAAGACATTTGTTCCTCCATCTGCTTTTTTTTTTTCTTTGCGTGTGCACACACACACACTTGTTTTTGAGACCGTCTCCCTATTACCCTGTCTGGCCTCAGACCTCCAGGACTTTTCTCAGGAGTAGCTGAAACTACAAGGACTAGCAACCAGCCCAGCTACAAATGAACTTTTTCTTATTTAAGTATTGTTTGTAATCCATTTTCCACATAACACTACAACCCAGGTAGTTCTATAAATGGACTAATTGTTTCATGTTTCTTGAAAGTGCATTTGGGAGATAGACCTCACTTTAATCCTATGCAGGCTTGTGTTACTATGTCTTAAAATGTGTATTAGTCTATTAAAATGATTAATTTTTCCAATTTTTATTTTTTATTAGTACATATTTACAATGCATAGTGGGTACCTTTCTCCTGGGAGTTGGTACATACACATAACACATATCAGTTCTGTTTTCATCCTCCTACCCTTCCCCTCTTATCTCCTTTCTCCATCTCTTGGTCCCCTTTTTATTTGAAAAAATCTTAATTTCCCTATTTTCTATCATCTTTTATTTTACTTTGATTTATATAAAAATGATTCCTTGATATTTTTTCATCTGTAGAATTTATTACAGACTATTGTCTTGAAACAAGGAAGATCATCTTAATATGTCAAATTTGTGAACTTATTAAATAAAAATTTTTGATCCACCCCCCACAGAAAAGATAGCTAAATCTATTCTGAAAATCTGATGAATCAGAAAGCCCTTACTTGGCAACTCTATCTACTGTCATAGACCCAAGAAGGGCACTGTCCCCAAAGATCATACAGGTTCACTGACAATCACCCAGCATTGCAGTGAATCTTTTACTGTTTAGGGAATATTTGGAAAACCAAATTTCTTGGGACATTTTATCTATTGATCCCTTCCAAATAACCATCAATGAGATTAGTTTGAAGAAGGATTTCTTTTTTGGTACAGAAAGTCCATGGGGTCCCATTAGCTATGAATTGAGCAGAACTGATTCATGAATACTAAATAAAGATTAGTATGCATGGCAGTCAGTCTTACTTTGAATTAGCATGTGTTCATCAATGACATGGAATTAAACTAGTATCAGTTAAGAACTTCTGGAATGCATACCAGTGCTAAGTGACAACTTCCATGCTCTTTCCCACTGTGATGATTCTTTAAGATAGAAAATATTCAATATGATAACCATCTATGAAACAAACTTTACTCTACTGTCTCTGCTCCCTAAAGAATATCTTGGTTTTTTTAAGACAAATTTACTGAATCAAATAAATGTTAATGAGTGACAATGCAAAGAAGGTGGAAGGCCAGCCAGATAGCTCAGCAGACTCTGCTTAGGCAGGGTACAGAAGCTGGGGGTCAATCCCTGGAGCGCTATGCCAAGCCCCACTCCTGGTGATTGAGACTGAGTGTGGTGACACATGCCTGTAATCCCAGCACTTGGGAGGCTGAAAACTGGAGGATCACTATGAATCTGATCTACCTAGTGAGACCCTGTAGTCCCTGCATACCCTATACCAAATGTGTGCATGCACATATGTGTGCACAGCACACACTCACACATTCATTTGGTGTCTAAGATAAGGACAGTTAGCAGTAAAATTCCAAAGAACAGTTTCAAAAATCAAGGCAAAATGTACCTCTGCAAATATGTTAACATATTTGAGGTTATAAATCCACAGCTGTTTCTCAATTAAATTAGAATTAAACCATACTAGCCGGGCGTGGTGGCACAGGCCTGTAATCCCAGCACTTGGGAGGCTGAGGCAGGAGGATTGTTGTGAGTTCGAGACCAGTCTGAGCTACAAAGTGAGCTTAAGGCCAGCCTGAGCTGCATAGTGAGACCCTGTCTCAAAAAGACAAAAAATAAAATAAAAAAAAAGAATTAAACCATACTATACAATTCATATGTCTAAAGTTCTAAGAAAACTTTGGGGAACTGAAATAGTCACCATTTTCTTTAATATCAATTTTTCTAATACATGAACAATCATTATTAATTAGTTGAAAGTGTCCTTTCATAGTATTTAAGCTTTTTGAAAGCATTTACTTGTTGATTAAATTCGATTCATTCCTAAAACTAAACCATAAAACTGACACAATGTAGATAATACAGAGCAATTCATTCAGCAGTTGAAGATCATAAATACCTTTGTTCCAGCTTAAGTAGCAAACACTGAACCATACAATAACATTTGCCCTCATTAAAAGAAGATTATGGTCACACAGGACTGAACCTAACTCTAATCTTGACATTCATCTGGGGTGTTTTTCACATGCCTCTGCTTTCCAATGGTTATTAAGGTAATATTGTACTTATAAGCTTGGCTTCAAGGAGAGAAAAATTTCTGCAAAATGCTAAGCCCTATGATGATATATCTCAGAACTATGAGAAGATTAGGCATTAAACAACCAAAGTAGTTATCAGTGCAGTGCTAGGTTTTTCAGAGTAGTGTTTTACCCCACAGAAGGACTTCTGAAAACTTGATTATCTATGACATAGTACAACAAGCTGCTGTGCTTTGAAGATTAAGATTAAGAGGGTCACAAGCCTGAAAATGTGGGTAGCCTTTAGAAGTTGACAAGCTAACAAGGAAACAGGAACTGTGGCCTTGTTAAGTGCACATAATCAAATTCTGTCAAAAGTTCAAGTGGGTCAGGCAGTAGATTCTTCCTTGAAGAAAGTCCAAGAATGGTGAATGTCACCTTGATTTGGACCTTGTGAGAGCTAGAATGGAGAAACAGCTGGACCTATGCACTTTATACCCACATAACATGGCTATATAATAGAATTGCATTGTTTTAGGTCACTAAATTCTATTATAATAGCAATAGAAATCTAATATATTCCCAGTTAAAGAGAACTAGACTGAAACCAAACTGGTAGTTGGTGTCCACAATCACCAGTTGTCATATAATTTAGCTGCAGTTTAAATCCAAGCATTCTGATCTCAGTGCATGTGCTTTAATTCAGAAGACCTTCACAAAAGTCACTATGATTATCAATATAGAGCACCCAACACAGTGACTCATACATTTCTTAGGAAGTTTTTCCCAGAGTCAATAAATAAGCAAACAAAATTGAGTAGTGGGAGGTAATAATCTTAATTCATTTATGATAAACTATAGCTCTATAGTATAGTTCATAGAGGGACAATGTTTCAGTAAAAAGCCTACAAGAATGCCTAGGTAAAAACTGTTTTATGAACTACATATGAAAAAACAAAATGGAAATTTTAATTCTTTCTAAATGTGCATTTAGGAGCTAGGGAGATAGTGCAGAGGCATAAGTGCCTGCCTCACATGTGCAAGGGCCTGAGTTTGATCCTCAGTACCACAAAAAAAGAAAAAGAAAAAGGATGTCTGCTAAATATGCATTTATAGAAGAGTGAAGAGGGGAGGATCAAAATATCCTTATTGGATCAGACTTCTCTAAAGTGACAAGAAGCTTATGGACACAACATGATAACAAATTCAGGTTAATGAGACTGATGTTTTCCTATACAAAAAGAAAACTTACACTTTGCAAATCTTACATTTTGAGCCCATGACTGTGACAAGATTCTATAAGGCCTCACATATGTTTTTCAGGATAAAGTGACTAATGAAAATTACTAAATTACAATCAATTCTTAGGAATTACTATATAATTTATAGTAACTTTATAATGAAATTATAAATCTTAACATTTTGATTAGATTCTACAAGGTGTAGAGGTACAGTTATTGCCAGTTAACCTGACATTTACGTGGCTCCTGCTTTCAGAATCAACTTCCATGTCCACAAGAACAAAGGTCTACAGAAAGAACTAAGAAGCTATACTCTAATTTCAGTCCTCTAAACAAATACAAACCCCCAATAATAGCTACAAGGAGCAGAGCATATCTGTCTTAGAAGTATTTATTGGGTGCTGATTGCTTGTCAGTGGGAGAAGGTGGCATGAGAAATACGAAATATTCTACATATTAAAATTAGGAGCACATATCTAGTGAGATGTTAGGCATGCTTTTAACTGTATTGAAGAATTAAAGGAAATGTATCAAAATATAAATACACAAGAGCCTATCAAAAACAATCATAATAATTAGGAAGAGGAACCTCTTCAGACAATAGGCTAATCCTGAACCATTCTGGCACTATCCCAACTAGTAAAATGGCTTTTTCTTAAATAGAGTGTAGTATTAAATGGCAAAGAACAGTCAATGTGTAATTTCAGTGGAAATCGTATTACCACTAGTTGTTTTTGACTAAGCATTATTGATTAAGATATCTGCTCTAACTTGCCTGAAAGTGGACTTGGTACTCTTTGAGCTAAACTATCAACCATGGAGTTACTTAAGCCTGTTTTCTATGGGTACCTATTCTCTTTTAAGGGCTGCATATTGTTATGGACTCAGTATAAAATCTTAATTCCTTGAAGTTAGTAAAGCAGGTGTTTAGAATGTAGCTTAAGCTATTCAGGGAAGAGCTACAGGTAGTTAGAATTTGGCATCTCCTCAAATTGATATTAAACAAATTTTCAGCACTTATTTTGCGTATCAATTTTCTATTAATATAAGTTGCAAACTTTTTAAATAATTTATTTACTGGCTGTTTTATCTTCTTTTCCCAGTCAATCTAGATATGTCACTCCAAAAAGAAAAGCATTAAGAAAAAGTTAATTTAATGAAGACCACCCCAAGTTCATAACCAGGTATTTATTCCTAAATCCCCAACAGATTGTTATCTTCTTTGCACTGGAGCCACTGCATCCCCTCTTTCTCTTCCTTCCTGCCTATAATCTCACTGCTATTATAAAACTCTATAGCCTTTACTATGAGGCTGGCTACAAACAAAACATAATAGGTATTGGGAAGGATGTAGAGAAATTAATATGCCAAAGTTACTACATGACATAGTAGCTACTAGATCCATGCTTAAGAGGAAGAACAATGTATGCATACACAAAAATTTGTGCGTAAGTGTTCACAACCATATCATGCACAGTAGCCAAAAAGCAGGAGCAGTGCAAATGTCCAGCAATAGATGAATGGATAAATAACAATGGGATATACTCATCCAACAGAATACTAGTCAGCCCAGAAGTGATATATGGTACAATATGGATGAACCTTGAAATACTATGAAGAAATGTCTTGAAAAAGGCCTCGTATTGTATGATTCCATTTATATGAAATGTCCACAACATCCAAATCTATAGACAGAAGAACATTAGTGTCTGGCTATGGATCTAGGGGTAGAAGGAAGGCAGAGGAAAGATTGATAATGGACAGTTTCTCATGGGGGTTATAAAAATGTTCTAAAATTAGTGGTGAAGGTTACACTCTGTGAATATAATGACAACCACTGATTGAGACACTTTACGAGGGTCAATTTTATGTTGGGTAATTTGTATCCTAACAAAGCTGTTAAAAGAGTTCTCCTGGTTTTAAAATCAAGCTAGGAAAAAAAAGAGGAGACCTGTCATTTAAGATGACAGATTGCTGTACTTAAAGATTAATGTATCTACTTTCCCTCCTCATACTTCAATAAAAGAAACAGGCCCTCATAGGTAAAAAAAAAATAGCACAAAAGATGTCAGGAGATAAAAGAGCACAATTAATTCACACATGCATGTCTATGTGCACACACATACGCACTGGCATCCTTTAAGACTAGCTGTTCTTACATGGAATAACTTTGCCCAGTCATAGCTTTTCTTTCCAAGCTTGATAACTGTACAGCCTACTTAATATTATCTAACAGAGTCAAAGGCCATTATAAAGCAAACAAAGATATATATTTGTACTCAGCAAAGAAAATTAATATCTAGGTATCAAGACCTATAATTTCAGAGGTCACGGAGAGTAATAAATACAAATAAGGTTTTTCCTGTCACATGGATCTGGATGGTAGCAGTTAGTCCAACTGGAATGTTGTCAAAATGTGTGGAATCATGTAGAAACATGGGTTTCCCAGCTTGTCCCTTCTCTTTCCCTTCCCACCCTTTTCTAAACTTGCAATCTTCCTGCTTCAATCTCTCAGAGGGCCAGGATGAGAGTCATGCACCACCACCACATCCAGCTGACTCTGCATTTCTGACTGATTGGCACCTTCAGGAGGTATGTAGATATAACACATTTAGTATTTCTGTGCATTTGAGTCTTTACTAGAAAAAATGAATGTATGCTTTGCATTGCTTACACAAAAATAAAAAATATGCATACTGAAAAAGAAAGCTAAAATTTGGATTCTGTTTTACAGAAAAACAGAGAGGTTTAATTTCAAAAGAAAAGATACTTTGCAGTGAGATGGTACTAACATAGCAAAAGAACTTTGTCATGCTTCTTGTGGAGGTCACTCTCTCCAAGGAATGACTATAGCTACTGTTAGTAACATTTGCATTATATTTTAAAAGTGTGAGACAAAAACCATTTAATTAACCTCAAACAGTACATAAGGCAACATGATACTGGGAGAAAAGACTTAATTCCAAGTCATCTCTAAGTAAGTACTTGAATAAAAAGAGAAAAAGAACTCAAGTCTTAGATACAAGTCAGTCAATTACATTCATTTCTTTACAATTAGCCATAGCAGTGATTAAAGTTGCCCTATTGCTAGTGTTTTTTTTAAGGAAAATTGCTGCTATCTAAATTATCAAATGCTTTTAAACTAAAATTCACATGCACTTAAGGCTCACATATAAAATTACTCCTAAGATCAAGTACAGGGAGTAAAAGAGCAAGGGATAATTTCTACTTTAAAGAGACAGACTGGTTACAGGCATTTTTTTCTAAGATTCTGCTGAAATGACAGTAAGATAAGTTTGAAAGCATAAACGCCCAAGGATTAAAAAAGAAGAAAAACAACAGAAAAGATAAAAATTGATGAAATTCCCAAGACATCAGAAGTGGATACAAATGACTGAAAACAGACTGTCAGGTAAAGTTGTTAGGCTCAGGAATCTCACCTGCTCAGTCAGGCAGGAAGGCTGAGGTTTTTGGGAAACAGTAAAGGGTTCCTGGATACCTGAGGCAGTTAGGGGCTGCCTGAGGAGAACAGTAAAAAAGTATAAAACATGGGCTCGTCCACTCATGAGAAATCCACTCTTGCTCTTGAGGGATTCAGTTGTAAAAAGAATACATTCACATCCTGACACTGGAGGTCCCAACCAAACAGCTAGATTCCCAGTTCTACTCTCTAATCCTCTGGAAGTGAGGTTCATCACTGACAAAATGTTCTTAAACCAAAACAGCCAAAAATCATTGTGTATTGTAGTAAAAAGAGACAAAAAGGGCAAAGGCAAACCATGACAAATAGCAACAAGCCCCCATTAATATCTGCAGAAAAATAAGACCAGAGAGTCAGAAAAAAATAATAGAACACTTTGAAAAAGCAAAACAGAAATATAGGTGTGGTGGTGAGTGCTATAATCCCAGCTCTTGGAAAACTCTAAACAGGTGGATCACTACGAGTCCAGTCTAGTAGTGAGACCCTGAACACCCTGTAGGCCCTTCCATAAAATTAAAAAAGAAGCAACAGAGAACAAAAATAGCTTGGTTTAAGATTACAGAGGCTAGAATTATTCCTTTCAAATTTTAGGTTATAATAAATCATATCTTCATGTTTACTTATTAAAAAAAGATTATAGAGGCTAAAATTAAAAAAAAACATAAGCCCAGAAAATATAGTTGAAATTTACAAGAAAAGGAATTTAAAGGCAATTATAAGACATTTAAAGGAAGTATAATATGGGAAAGATAATAATACAAGAAAAACTTTAAAGACAATTTGGAAGACTGAAGGAACTCACTGAGGATTCAACACAGACACTGAGAGAGAGAGAGAGAGAGAGAAAGAGAGAGAGGGAGGAAGAGAGA
>PVKA01036053.1:0-22122 GCA_004027165.1 Ctenomys sociabilis
TCTTGCAGTGGTCTCCAAGATAGTGTATAATAAAGGTTTCCAAGACAAGTTACTAATTCAGTAGTAAACGTTAATGAAAATTCAGGACTTAATTTTTTAAATAATCTTTAAATATGTTTTTCCTTTTTACATTTTTATTCCCAAATGTATAAGTAGTCCTCAAGTACATTCTCATTGTAATAAAGACTTCAAAATACAATTTTCCGCCATCATGTTCCTCATTGTCTTCCTTTCAGTACTTCATAGCTGGGAAGAGGTCTGTCTGTCCTCTCAGGTGCTCTTCTGGTTGGTGAGAAGCAACCTGAACCGTGCCCCAGAGTTCATTCTTGGGGTAGGTAGGCAAGGAGCAAAGGCCCACATCAGGTGGAAAACAAAGGCCTTGAAGGGTATGCAGGTGATGAGGAGCCTGGGACTGCTGCTGAAGTCACTCTTCAGTGTGAGGTCAGGCAGGGACAGGTGTCCTGAGGTAAAAAGCCAGAGGCTGTGTAGCAGAAAGCCCTGGAGCAAAAGGAGGTTGGGAGAGGCTGCAGGCATTGGTTTTTAGTGTCCCCTGTCCCCACTGAGGCATGTGTGGTTTGGGTCTTCCTATATGTTTAGAAGCTGCTCAAGACTTTTAGCTGGGGAAGACCAGCTAGAATACAACCCTAGATACTTTGGAAACAGCTGGTTTAGAAGGCTTGTTGCTGGAAGCAGTCACAATCAGAAGTGTTTCCTTCCAAACATCTGTGCATGTGGACACACACCACAGCAAGCAGTTCATGGGATGATTGTACACACATGGCATTGCATTATGTTAGCGCCTTAAACTTAGTATTTCTGATATATTTGTTCAGTAGATTTGCTTCACTCTTTAGTATAGCTTATTTCTTTTTTTTGTCTTTTTGAGACAGGGTCTCACTATGCAGGCTGGCCTAGAACTCATAACAATCCTCCTGCCTCAGCCTCCCGAGTGCTGGGATTACAGGTATGCACCACCACGCCTGGCTAGTATAGCTTATTTCTGTAATGGATCAGGTAGTAAATAGTTTGTGGGCCAAATAGGTGTATAGATACTTGTATAGATAATTAGATGACAAAAGAAAGACACTGTCATGGTTCATTTCTGGGTGTACCCCCACAGCCTCTTGCAGTCATGGAAGGCAATCATGGATGACACATTTTTCAGAAGTGGCTGAATCTGGAGTTTGTGATTGGTTCATTGTCTGGTACTGGGATGGCAGTGTGAGCACTACATGCACCGTAGAGTAGGTACCTGCATACAAGCAATGCAGGGAAAGAGGCTGGCTCCTCCTTTTTTGCCCCTTTCGCTCTTGCTGCTTTTGCTGTCTTCTGCCACCTTGAACTGTTGCCCCTCTGCCACACCACTCTGCCTTGGAGCCAGCTGATTATGGACTGATATCTCTACAAATTGTGAGCCAAATCTTTTCTTTCTTAATTTAGGACTTCAGGTGTTTTGTCTTAGCAGCAAGAGAAAATAATTATGACAGACACCTTCACAAAATACATATTAATGCAACTCAAAGTTGAGTAAAATTTTTGTAATGCAGGCCTACTGAGAAGAATAGAATTCTTGGAGGAAACAGAAAGTTGCATTTGACTTATTTGAGGCAAGTTGAGTGTTCCATCACCAAAATTAATTTCATGAAGGCTGATTAATATTTTTTTATAGTAATATGTGTTTAACCTCTGTCACACCCTCGGCACAGCTTTTTTTTTTTTTTTTTTTTTTTTTTTTTGGTACTTTGAGGGAAGGGTCTACAAGATGTTCAGGGTCCCACTACTAGGTCAGACTTGTAGTAATATGCCTATTTACAGCCTCCCAAGAGCTGGGATTATAGGTATGCACCACACAGCCAGTCTCAATTGGCGTGTGGGACCCTGGAACAGCAGGCCTGGGGATCAAATCCTCAGCCCCTGCACCTGCTTGCAGGTGCTTTAATCCACTGAGCTATTGGGCCAGCCCTAAAAGTTTATTTTCATTCATTCATTCATTTATTTATTTATTTATTTATTTATTTATTTATTTATTCGTTTATTTATTTATTTATTTATTTATTTTGCCAGCTGAGCCCACCCTAGGGGTGGGGCTGGTGCAGTATGTGGTGCTTGGGATTGAGCTGTGCTTGCCTGAGCTTGCCTGAGCAGGCACTTTAGTCCACTGAGCTGTCTCATCAGCCCTTCAGTGCCATTTTTGTGCAGTGTTCTAGTCATACTTATTGCATAGAAGGTGTTTTCAGAATTCCGCTGCATTGTAAGTACCTTTCAGTGTGCAATTGGAAGCTACATGGAGAGCTCTTCAATTTTGTACTTCGGAATTTTAAATTCTGAAAGTCTCATCCTTGCCTCCTGCATTGGTCCTGGAAATGCTGCTGCATAAGTCTGAGCTCAGGAGGGCCGGCCAGATAGCTCAGGATTGAAGTGCCTGCTTAGGCAGAGCGCAGCAGTTGGGATTGATCCCCAACATGCTGTGCCAGCCCTGCTCTGGGGGATGCACTGAGACAGCAATTGAGACTGGGCTTGGTGGTATGCGCCTGTAATCCCAGTGCTTGGGAGGCTGAAAACAGGATCACCATGACTCCAATCTGTGTAGTAAGACCCTGTAGACCCTGTACTAAATACATCATAAAAAGTCTAAGCTCAGGAAAATGTCCACAGCAAATGCACATGAGATTATAGACTTGTTTTTTGGTAACTTTTAACAGCACATAAAGCTTATTTCATTGAAATAATCTTCGCTCTGACACCCCTGACTGCAGCTGTGAAACTACCTGGGCCCACTTTGACCTACCACATAGATAAAACCAGTTGTCATCTTCAGTTATGGGGGCATGGCTGGGTCCCAGTTGCCTCTCACTAATAAAAGGGAAGAAAGGCTTTCCCCAGGAGCTTCCCAGTGTAAGCAGGTCCTTTCCACATCCCACTACTGATAATTTAATACATTCCCACTGGCTTGAGCCAGTAGTTTGCATGACTGACCCATACAGTGGCTGGTAGCACTGGTACAAACAGATCTAATCACTTTATTCTTTTTACTAGTAAAATTAATAAAAATTTATACAAGACAATCATGTATGTACCACTGGTGGGTCAGGTTATCCAGTAGCAAGAAATGAATTACAACCCCAATGTGAATGTGTTCATGCAGATCTTTTCAGTGCCGTGTGACAGGGTTCTATGTGTCAGCATTTTATGCCTGTATGTTGGCTTCTTTAAGCAATGTGGACATGTCTCGCCTAGACCACTAATCATGTGATCCATTAGCCTGGTTGGATTAAAGAGTGCTTAGCAGATTAATAAAAGCACACCTTTGAGTGTGTTTGGGTGGATCGAGGAGACAGCGCCCTGTGTGCTGTATCTGGTTCCTAGCCCCTTCTCTCTGGTACTACTCCCCTCTTCTCTTGGCCGCTGTACTCTAAGTGCTTCTGCCCTGCCTATTCTTCTGCCATAATTTGCCTTCAGAGCCAGCTAATCTTGAACAATGCCATGAAACTGTGAGCCAAGTTTAACCTCTCTTTTGTGGATTTGAAGTGTTAACATCTCAGTGACAGGAAAGCTCAGTAGTGCAACCCGTTAGGTTCTTTTTCAAAAACAGACAAGCTTATTGCTAGCTTCAGGTTACTGACTATACTTTGAACGTGCATTTCATCACATGGCCATTGGATGTCACCCTGGGATGCTCATTTCTGCCCATGCTAGATTTGTGTACTCTACTTGTGTGGGTAGGAGACGTCCCTGAGTGTGTAAGTGAATCTGTCCTCCTTGGATTTGTGAGTATATAATCAATGAGATGCTGATGCACTGATTAACCAGCTGGTGCTGTCACTGGCTTCAGTTCTTTTTTTGCACTTCTCACAGCAGCACATTCAGTACCCAGCTTCTGGGCTGTGGAATTGTCCGGAGTATACAGTTTGTCAGTGTGGTTGAACACTCATAGAATGTTTCTGGTGTGAGTGAACTAACGTATATATACTCATAACACAGAATTCCTAAAGCCTCCAAAGTATAATGCAACGATTATCACAAACTTCATTGTAACGGATCATTCTGACAAATGCAAAGTGTGTGCTGACTTTTGGCTGCTGTGGCACTGCCTGCATTTCTGGCTTGGAGAAAAGTGAAGATCTGGAGGAAAAAATGTCCTGGTGGGCCAGTAGCATCTGCCTCGAGGGCTGATAACTGGATTCAAGGTGGGGTTTAGATTATTGCTTTGAGGGAAAATTGTAGGCAAAAATGCTGCCATAATTATGAGACACATTCATAATTCATAATCCTAAAGTAATTACTTTTAAATTGAATCTATATAGATTTGTAGCTGTTTTGGTATCATGGAAAGCAACATGAGAATTCAGTCAAAAATGTTTTGTATGAGCTTTAGAACAACTGAAGGTAGGTGTTTCCTCTTTCCAGCTATTACCAAGCAATGGGTATCTCTTGGGACAACTGGCACAAGCTCCACAAAACTGGGGACAAAAGAAAGCCCTGTCACAAGAAGCAGAAGTATGAATTGGGGGCACCCTGCTGCCAACCATAGATTTGTACCCACCACATACACACAGTCCAAGTTGGAGGAGGCAACAAGAAGTGCCGAGCCCTGCGGCTAGATGTGGGAAACGTCTCCTGGTTCTCTTGACTGTTGTACTCAAAAAACAAGGATCATTGATGTTGTTTATAAAGCACCCAATAATGAGCCAATCCACAGCAAGACCCTGGTGAAGAACTGCACTGGCAGCATGCCTCACCGACAGTGGTACAAATCCCACTATGCACTGCCCTTGGGCTGAAAAAGGGGGGCCAAGCTGACTCCTGAGGAGGAAGAAATTTTAAACAAAAACATTTTTAAAAAAATTTCAAAAGAAGTATGATGAAAGGAAAAAGAACGCCCAAATTGGCAGTCTTCTGGAAGAGCAGCTCCAACAGGGCAGGCTGCCTGCCTGCATTGCACCAAGACCAGGCCATTGTGGCCGAGCAGATGGCTGTGTGCTGGAGGGCAAAGAGCTGGAGCTACCTGAGGAAAATCAAGGCTTAGAAAGGCAAATGAACCTTCCCTCCCGGTTTAACAAGGGTGTTGTTCTATGAAAAAAACTTGAACGTAGGTGATCATAGACACTTTAGTATTGTTTGATGTAATAGTGTTCATTTAAGAATGAGTGTAAATTCTGGTAGCAAAATAGCTATACATGTATTCCTTAAATATTTTAAATTGAGTAACTACAGTACTTTCTGGCAATTCACCTGATCTACATATATTTTAAGAAGCATGTTTGAGGCCTCCTGCCCTGAAGAATGCAGCCCTTTCCCTGAGCGTTGTGACTGCAAGCAAGCTTCCCAGCACAGTGGGCATGCAGCCCCAGCAGGAAGTATGACCCAGAGGACAGAAAGCTGCCAGAGACCGTTCCCAGTAAGCTACAGTGTTCAAGGCCTGAAATACACACAGTGGCATGATATTGATAAATGCTACTTTTCTTCCTTAAAGAGATTAGACAAATGGAGGAGATACAATCAAAATAATTATATGGAAGTGTCAAAGAATTATAAGGGTACAAATAACTCCCAGTGGGAAGTTAACATAACGTTAAAAGTATTTTGTATATAGAAGACCATTTTTAGTTGTTTCTACAATAATTATGATGGAAAAACTTGCACATTAGCATTAAGACCATCAAATTTTCCCCAAGTTTACAAAGTTTGTTATTTTGACAGATGAGTCTGTGTAGAGGCTCAGCTGAAGTGTACTCGTACCCGACCTGTGTGTCCAGAGGTTTGTGTGGAAAGGAATTTCTCTAGGTATCTTTTAAGGTTTTCTCTACAGTAGTAGTAAGATTTTATATTCTCTGTTCTTAAGTAATTCATTCAGAATTTGGGGGCTCAAAAGAAATTTCCCATTGGAATACTGGTGTATACCTTTATGTATCAGTGTTGGATTCTTAAATTTGCTTTAGAAGCCTTCTCAGTCCTTGGTTTGGCGTAGTACCTCAAACCCTCAGTACCCTTTGTTCAGTGGGCTGTTGGAATTGGCCATGATGGTCCAGATCCCTTGTGTATGCGGCAGGAAAGCAGAGTGTGCAAGAAGACAGGTGTGTGTGTATCGATTCCTGGGCCCGGGCTTGAAGCACAGCTTTGACCAGGGCCATATTGCTCCCTCCCTTCCCTTTCCTGGCACTCAGTTACTGTTGTTGTCGTGCTGCCTCCTACCTACAGAGCAGCTTCACTGCACATTTTCTTTTGATTTTTGGTCAAGGGTCTCACTGTGTAGTTAAAGCTATCCGTTTTTTGGGGGGTCTGGCTCAGGTTGCCTTCAGGGCAGGTCTGGTAAGGCTTGAGGATCTGGAGATCAAACCACAGCATCCTAATTGCTTTTGTTTAATCAGTCACTTAAACAACTGAGCTAAACCCACTAGGTCTCCCTGGCTGGCCTCGAACTTAGCAGCCCCCCTGCCTTATCCTTCTGCGTGCAAGAGTTACATGCATGCAACACCACATCCAGCTCTCATTGGGTGTCTTTTTCCATAGTAAATATTTTCTTAATCATATTTATTTCTGTTGAGACACAAGGGTTATTTGGCTGATGCACACCAAAAATTGAACAGTGACCATTGTCTGAGTTCCGTTGATGTGTCTGTGTTTTGAAGATGTTTGTTAACCCAAACAATTTTCTGATGGTAAAATTTCAGCAATATAATATGGAGATAAAAATTTTGGAACTTTTTATTATTTTTTAAAAGGGTTACACTGAGTCACATGTATAATGAAAATGAGTGTAGTGTTTGATTTACAGTTTTGCATGGAGACATATGGGCGGGCTGAGTTGTATCCCCACCTTCCACATAGTGGAGCCCTAACCCCAGATGGGAGGTATTGGGTAGGTCCACTCATTCCAGAGCCCAGCCACACATGGCACAGGCCACCTGCTCTGTACTTGTCCTGTAGAACTGCTTGCATTCTCAGCTGCTTTTGGTTTCCTGCTACTGTCCTTAAGGAAAGAAAGCCCATCACCATGTAGGCAGAATGTGTAACATGTTTAAATAACATTTACTTCCATGATTTTGTGACTGTATGTGTTGTGGGATCCTGGAAAATATCTTTGGCAATATCCATCCTTAGCTTTTAAAAGGTTATAATGCATTTCCTGGAGTTTCTGTTTATAGTCTGCTTTTCATCCTGTTTTATTGATAAGAGAACTGAGGCAAGTGACTACTATAAAATCGTACTTGTATGCATGCACAATAACCTGCAAACTTATTCAGGGTTCAATAAGAAGAGAACATTTAGCCCAACTTTTTTTTATCTTACTGTTTTAATTTGATATGCTCCCTTTCTAGCTGTTTTTATTTTAAAAGATAAATGCAGAGTGGATACAACTAATATGAATTATAATGGTGCAATTACTTTTAATCTTAGATCCTAAAGATGAAAAGTAAGTCCTATTCATCTCCCACCCTAGGTGTTAGAAGTTGAGTGTTCAGGGTCTCACTACATAGATCAGACTTGTAGTGACCCTCCTGTTTTCAGCTTTCCAAGTGCTGAGATTATAGGCAGGTGCTAATCCACCCAGTCTCAATCACTGTCTCAGCACGCACTGGGATGGTGTGCTGGGATCAAATCCCAGCTGCTGTGCTCTGCCTAAGCAAGCACTTTCATCCATTGAGCTATGTGACTAGACCTAAAATGTATTTGGTACAGGGTCTCACTATGCAGCTTGGACTTGTGATCCTCCTATTTTCAGGCTCCTCAGCACTGGGATTACAGGCATGTGCCACCACTCCCAGACCCAATGGGCAGCTCAATGCATCTGCAGGTGGGGCTGGTATGGCATGTAATGGTCAGTGTATTTGCTAAAGCAAGTTCTTAGTCCCCTGAACTATCTCTCCCACCCAAGTGTTAGAAGTTATGTGCATTTAAAAAAAAAAAAAATCATTGAGAGTAGTAGGAAGTAATACATAAATGGTATGTATAATCTTTCTTTCAAAGAAGTGAGTTCAGTTAGGGTAAACTGAACTGCATATATTGCAGGGTAATAATCAGCTTCTCTTCTGGATGGTTAGCAATCTAAGTTTGCAGATCAAATATTGGAGAAATGGAAGGGCTGGAAGGTCAGCCAGCATTTTGGCCCTAACCTTTCAAGGTCAGTGAAGACTCAGGATATAGGAGAACCTGTACTGTAACATCATGGAACTCAGTTGCGCCCCAAATTTTCTGATCAAGGAGATTATGGAGCCACAGAGGAATGTAATTGATGTTCTACAGTGTGCCTAAGGAGAGTCACATGGAGAGAAAACTTTCTCTCAGGCTTTCACAGAGAGCAGATTGGTCAAGCAATGGCCGTGACTCATCCACATGGCTGACACTGACAAAGGATCTACAAAGTAAGGTACAGGGTTACAGGATAAACCCTGCAAGGACTTGACTGACCTCGTCAGATACAAAAGTTACATTTTTTGTTATATAGGTCTTGCTTTATCTTGCTCTTAACCATCCAGCAGAAAAGTATAAAAACAAGGTATGTAAAACAAGGCCATAATAATAAGCTGAGCTATAAATGGCTCTAATCAACAACTTCTTCAGATAACCCACTATTATTGTGGACTGCTGGACTGATTGTTTTGCTGAATTCAAGCAGCTATAATAATTGAATGACAATAGAATACCCATCTCTGACTGGACCAAACAAAAAAAAAAAAAAAGAGATACAAAGGAAGGACAATTCTATGTTTATAAAACAGTACAGTTAGGGTAAATATGCAGTACTTTTGTGTAATTCTATGAGAAGAAAGATTTGCACTAATAGTGTTTTGACAGGATATCGTGTCTGCTTCTTGTAGTATGGATAACCACTAGGAAGATAACAATGTAAAAGGTTTTAATTATTGAAACTGTACTATAATTCAGCTCTAAAAAAAAAACGATAGGTATATAGCTACATTCTCTTAATTCATTGAATAGAGGCATCTGCTCTAATAGTGTTTGTAAATAGAATATCATAAGTGCACCTTGTACAAGAAAAAACCACTACAAAAACAATATGCAATGATTAATTATTGAATCTGTTCTACTAATTTGATTTTTTAAAAAAAGGAAGTGAGTTTAACTGGACTTTAGAATAAAAAGTGAATTACAGAATACCTTTGTGTACAGCCTCCTAGCCCACTTGCTCTGTTCCATCAGCAGTCATGGACTCCAGTCTGTAGCAAAGGTAGGACAGTGACACTTCGCAGAGAGTGGAGGAGGTGGGCATCTGTCTGTGGTTAGAGCATCCAGAGCAGTCCAGTTTGCAGGCTTGTAGGCAAGGAATGTTGGTTTTTGGCCCAGAACCCAATCTTAACATGTTTATGGGCCCCTGTTGCAAATAACAGCCAGCCTGAATTCAGGAAAATACTTAACCATGGTGCTTCTGCATTTTTTTCACTTATCTGGAACTCTGGTTTTGAAATCAGTAGAAGCTTTCCTGTCAGACCCTCTAAAACTTTGTTGTACATGATTTCATCATACGGTCCAATAGATTTGAGGTAGAAATGGGAACATAATCAGTAATCATTTATAGATGAATCCAAAGCTTTGTACTTCACATTGTTTCCTGCACAAATGCAAACCCCAGGGCTGAGGTACTTGGGCCCCTGACACAGAACTGCCTTCTCTAGGACCCGGCTGTTATCCTAGGGTCTAAGAATTAAAGGCTGAGTAATGAGTAAGGAGCAGGCATACACTTGCTTGCAGTATTAAACAGATTAATATGATGCTATTCAAATTGTAACCGAATAGACAAAATAGTTTCTGACCATTGGGTTAAATGAATCAGTTGGGACATTTTGTAGATGAACGTGAACATTCTAAATAGGTCTTAAAGCACCAGGCATACGCAATATTTTCTTAAAGGGCCTATAGCTTCCCATTAATCATTTGCATAAATATGTATAATCTTAAATTTTTGTTTAACTTGCACTAGTAATCAAGCAGCTAGGTTCTATATAACTTTCGGTCTGCTTGGGTTTTAGATGTTAAAAATGGACCAACAAGGCACGACGTTTCAGCCAGCTCACAGGAAGGTGTTGAGGACCTCATCAGACATCATGAGGAGTCAGAAAAAAGGGGAAAAAGTCGGCAGGTCAGTGTGTAAAAATATGTCACACTTTCAGATGCTGCTACGTGTTCTACTCTGGGTTAATGAAGCACCTAGTCGAGGCCACTGTGTTTATTTTTGAATACAAGTGAATGCTAGAAAAGTCTGAATGTAAATGGAGAGTGTTGATGTCATTGAGGACAGAGTTAGTATCAAACTCACGTCGCCTGTGCATGTCTGGCTCGTGAAATGTCCACACCTCACAGTAGTCCTCATGCCTCAGCTTCCCAAGTACTGGGGTTAATGATGTGCACTACCACACCTATATTACTTATTTTAAACATGTATTTGTAAGTTTGTTGAGCCTTTCTAATTTTGACAGTAGAATTAAGCAATTTTACTACATCAGTACCCTGAACTTGCAATTTGTATGCCTTTTCAGAGAGAGAATTGTAAGATATGGTGAAAATTTTTAATCTATTTGTTACTTTTCTGAATTTCTGTGAAACATAGACCTGGAAGAAAATGTAGGTTTGGCTGGGAAGATAGCTCAGTGGTCCAAGCGCCTGTCTGGTAAGTGCAAGGAGATGGGTTCTGCCCCTGATACTGCATGCCAGAGCCCCGGGCGCCTTTCTGGCCACTGAAACTGAGCTTGGCGGTGCGTGCCTGTAATCCCAGTGCTAGGGAGGCTGAGCTATGTAGCGAGACCCTATACAAAATACATAAAAGATTTTTTAAAAGAAAGAAAACATAGGTTTAATGCCTAGCACTGTTAAAAGTACATGAATGTTTCTCCTCCAAGGTTTTTTCTTTATTCTACTACTTCTGGGATTGTTGTTTAAAAGATTACTATCTTCAGCAAAATTTTTAACTTGAGTCTAGATAGTTTTTCCTAAGTGACTAAGTTATAAAATCTCATTTTAAAGCCTCGTCTGCCAATCCTGAGTATTCTGCGAGAGAGGGCAGGCTGTGGGTCAGAGCACAGAAATGTTTACAGATGGCTTTCATAAGCCGGGAGGCCTGGGGAGAATCGGACGACCAAGTGCAGTGTACTTATTTTGACAGTGGTTTAGAAAAAAAAAAAAAACAACTACACATCAGATAGAATTGCTTACAATTCCTAAATAGGCTAGGAAACAAATGAATAATAGCTTGCATATGTTTTAATAATTGCTTGTTCACATTTTATGTTTTTAGAAAACTACAATAATGCCTCACTGATTTCAAATTTCACTTTTAATTTTTCACTATTCTATTTATTTTTTCCTTTTGAATGATCTTAATTTAAAAATCAAAATTATCCTGCATTACTAGTCAATGACTTAGGCTGTGTTGGCCATCTGTTCCTGCCCAGCATCGTACGGTGGCACACAGAGGACTTCCTGTGTAGACAGGGCAGGCGCTGACTCCTTGTTACTCCTGACCATCATCAGTAGTGTCTCAGCATCATCGTGGGCTTCTTTTCTCTGTGCATATTCCTTAACTTGCAAGATGGTTTTATATCAGTGAAGGATGTATTTTCAGGCCTATGTGGTGGCATAAGGAAGGGCTTAGGGTGTGGCTCCCTGGGAAGGCCCTGGGATTGCAGTCAGCACATCCAGCAGAAAGATGTGTTCTCCTTCCCAAGGTTGAGCATCGTGTGCCTCACTGTTGAGGTGTTGACTCCTGGGTACTTTCTTGTGTTTCTCTGCTCTAAGAAAGATGGCCCAGAATGAGTATTTCATTACTATAATGAAGGCAATAATACTTTATGAATGTAATTTTCCATTTTGCAAAAATTCTAGGGCCTTGGCTGTTTGCCATTAGACAGTGTACTTGGCTGGAAGCATATACATTTGTGACTGGTTTTCATTTTAAATTTAACTTTCCAGTTGAAATAACAGTGATGCATCAAAATGACAGGTGATATTTATTTATCTTGAAAGTTCAGCATAAATATTTTGTTATTAAACATTTAGGGGAATTGCAACACTTCCTCAAGGATGACACATTTTTAAAATGTCTGTGCAAATAATCTCCCATTGTGCATACTCTCTGTACAATGAGATAGGGCCTGTCTGGTGGGTGGATCCTCTTGAGTATTGGTCACTTCCCATTTGGGCTAACTGAGCACAAAGGTGTCCTTGCTTCCTAGTGCCAGTGTCCAGTGACCTGTAGCTCCTGTGACAACTGCTCTTGGCAGTAGACCCAGCAGTGGCAGTGAAGGATGTGCTCGTTATGACAGGTGTGGGGTCTGTCCACTCACAGATGTGACTGTGAGAACAGTTAATGCCCAGCTGCATCTTGGTAGACCAGCGTTGCTTACAGTTCCCACTAGCATGTTATTTTTTTCTTGTTATGTATGAGAGAGAATATTTCTATGACAAACACAAAGAATCTCCAAAGCACTCCATCTGTCGTTTATTTAGTGTGCTTTCCTGTTCGTTTAGGAGGCTTTGAAGTGCATGCATGACAAAGTACGGGGTTCAGAAATTGTCGACCATGCTTCCTCAAGTTGGGGCAAGTGAGGGCTAATCAGGGAAGGTCCCTTGTATCCTCAGGCCAAGGCCACTGAGTGCACTTCCCACGTGGAGAGATCTGCCCAGTGCCCACCCAGCTGTGTGAGATCTGCCAGGAGGCAGTGGTACCCTGGACAAAAGAGGATATAGGCCCAACTTAAATACTTGCAGTTGTTTGCATTCATGGTCTAGATTAAAATGATCCATTAGGGGAATTCGATAAATAATAGTAATCCATGATAATCTGCCTTAGTCAGTTTTGAGATATGCAGAAACTCAAAAATATAACATACTGAAATAGCAAACCTAAATCCTTATGTTTGAAAAAAATAGAAAAGGCTCTTTGGGTGTGAAGGAACCAAAGATCCTTCTCTATTTGTGGGTAAACTGATGCTCCCCCCTGGCGCTGTTTGTGCAGTTCTCCAGCAAGCAGTACTGTGCCAGGGGATGCTCACAGCTTAGTGCTGCCCATTCCCCCAGAGCCTGCTCTGTCCCTGGGCGGCTCATCGAAGCTAATCACAGTTGTTTTGTTCTTGATCAGCAGTTACTTTGCAAATATAACACAGTTCTGTCCAATCTGATGTGAAAGGAAGCCTTAGTGGGAGTTTTCTGGAAATGTGCAGTCTCGCTGCAGATAGTCCTGGGAAGAAATGGCTGGATGGCTCCCCGGCACCCTGCA
This sequence comes from Ctenomys sociabilis, assembly GCA_004027165.1. Lineage (NCBI taxonomy): Eukaryota > Metazoa > Chordata > Mammalia > Rodentia > Ctenomyidae > Ctenomys > Ctenomys sociabilis. Next base: position 13,232 of record PVKA01036053.1, read on the forward strand.
GCCAGAAGTTGGAGCCAGAGGAGGAAAGCTGAGAGGAAGGCGCAGGGGGCCAGAGGGCAGGAGGCCGTGCAGCATACAGCTCATTTCCACTGACATCAGAGGTGCTCTCACTGGGGACCTTTGCCTCATTTCTGTGCGTCTCAGGCATGATATTATTACGGACACATCCAAAAATGTGCAGCTGATCCATTGACCGAAGGCTGGACCTGACTTCAAGTGAGGGGGTTCCCAAGCAGGGTTTAGGTTCCTCTTTGGAGGAACATGATTTCCTCCTCATTTACGACTTTGCCTTTGCTAAGTGTGTTTAACACTTTACACCTTTTAAAATGTATTGCTTTCTAAATATTAGGAATATAAATCATTGACTATTAATGCAGGATAATTTTGATTTTTAAATCAAGATCATTCAAAAGGAAAAAATAAATAGAATAGTGAAAAATTAAAAGTGAAATTTGAAATCAGTGAGGCATTATTGTAGTTTTCTAAAAACATAAAATGTGAAATTTTCAAATAGATTTTTGGCAAAGGTCTTGTGACTTTTGGATATGAGTTAAGATTCAGTTCATATATCAGTGATGTCTCAATGTAAGAAAATAGTAACAAGCTCAGGGACTCAAGAGCAGAGCAGTTTAATATGAAGCATTTATGTTGTCTTCATTATCAGTGCTTTTCAGTTTCAAGTATGTTATACTTTTGAAGTTACACCTTTTTGTTTCTTTGTGGAATTTCCTTCTGCTTTTCAGTCTTAAATACATTTGCTCTTATAATCTGATTCTGTTCCTTTCAAAAGACCCTAAAATCTGTCTCATTTTATAGAGTAGTGTCTTCTCTCCATGGTCTTTTTGACTAATTTGTTCCACTTCCTCAGATGAATTTTAACAATGAGGAGGCACAGGTAGGAAACTCAGAGTCAGAAGCAGCCCATGGAGGCTTGGCGGCTCCATTCTTACGGAGTTTGAAGGCGGAGAGCAGCTCTGCCAACAGGAGCTTGCAGGACCGCATGTCCCCGCTTCGGTGGGTTAGGGCCATGGAGCAGGTTGGCTCAAGTCGTTTCTGCCCTACACCTGGGCAAGACTCTCAAGCCTGTACCTCAGGATCTGCAGCACAGGTGCCTTGCTGCAGCCATTCCTTGCTGTGATGGCCAGAGGCCACTTCCAGGCCTTGCCTCCCTCCTGTCCACACTGTGCCGCCCCACTTCCTGTGCTGCCGCTCTGCAGTGCCTCCTGACCTTCTCTGTTCTGAGGGTTGTGATTCATCACTGGCACTTACAGAGGAAAGGCAGTGTCCCAGATTGATCTGCTCAGAGCCCTGTGAAGCTGGGGACCTGGCATCTCCAATGGTCTACCTCAAGCCCCAGCTCCGCAGCTAGCAGATGGTGTGCATGGGTCTGGGCGTGGCTCAGGTCCTGGATGTGCAGTTTTCTGGGTGAAACGGCTTAGTGGAGCTACACATTTTTTCTAACAACTTGGGCATTAGTGACCAGTTACTTAGATGTGTATTTCTTAAATCTTCAATGTGATGAAGATTCAAAACTGCTACAGATGGAAATTATGAAACCACTGATATGAGAAATTAAAGAATTTGCACCCAGTGTTCTGGATTTAGCCAGCTCCAGAGCGCGTAAGGCATCAGGTGGAAGATGTGTGGACAGTGGGAGGGGTGGGCTGTGAGTGGCTGGCGTCACGGCAGCAGGCCTCGGCCCACGGAGCAGTTAGGAAGGGCCCTCATGGTGTGGCTGCTGGGCCAGCCAGGGACGTCCGCAGGGCGCTGCTTTGCTCTTTTAGATTCTCTCTATCTTCACTACACACATGGGAGTGATTCTGATAGTTCCCGTGCATCACTCGACTTCTGTCAGAAGCAAACAAAATCAGTAATATTCATTAAAATGTGTATTGTTTTTATTTTATTTTTAAGGAAAAGTTTTATTATTTATTTATTTATTACTTTATTATTTACCTAAAAATCAGTGCCTAGTCCCAATTTTCAGAGAATGCTTTCTTTTCAGATGTTTCCCTTTATTAGTAATAAAACAATACATTTGTTTAACTTGACTTACCTTTGATCATACACAAAACCAGACAGAATTTCCTGAATGTCCGCTGCCCTCCTGCGTCCCTCCATCCTCCCTGCCCCTGGGAGCTGCTCCTTTACAAGCCCCGAGACTGCTTTTCTTCATTCCTGGCTCCTCGCTCAGAAGGCTTCGTGACCCCGTGGGCGCCACTACTGCAGCGTGCAGTACTTTCCTGACTGTCGGGAATTGAGCCCCCTGCCTGCTCTTTTCCATTGGACAATAGTGGTAGGAATGTGGAAGGGTTGTTTTCTCTTTATAATGGCATTCAGTAACAGATCCCTGAAAGTGTAAGAAGACGTGACCAGAATGAAAGTGAGAATGTTCAGTTCGATATCAACACATGGCAAATAATGACATAGCAGTTCAATGAGCACTAAGGCTGCCCGTAGAAGGGAGTTTCATATGTGTTTTTCATTTCTGAGACCCTCATACTCTTAGCTAAAATGTTAGGGAGTGTGCTGTGTGCTTTTGCTTCTTATGTTTCATGAATACACATAAACCCCCAGGTCTCCAGGTCATGTCCCAAGCATTCCTGTCCTTTTGCTCCATGGTATGCAGGGTGATAGCTCCCTACTCCTAGCTCTGCTTGGTTCTCAGCCCATATTGTCCCAACCACTGGGACATTGTGTGTAATCATGAGGAAAAAGGTGTATAAGCCATATGAATCCTTTCATCCTAGCAAAAGCCGACAACACTCTGCCTTATAAACTTACTCCATTGCAGAGGGACTTGTCTGCCTCTTTCTCCAGATCTCTTCACAAGAGATTCCTTCCATGTAAATATTACAGCTTTGAAGCAATTGTTGTTTTGTTGTTTTTTTTTTCAAGTTTTAATAGGCAAGTGCTCTACCAGTAAGGCCTTTTTAAATTATTATTTTACTTTGAGACAGGATCTTACTAAGTTGTCAGGCTGACCTCAAAATTGAGATCTTCCAGGGCTGGCCAGATAGGTGCTAAAGTGCCTGTTTTGACACAGCACAGTGGCCAGGGTTCAATCCCTCCTGGAGTGCTGCCCCTCCCACCCCTCCCCTGGGACTTGCTGAGACAGCAATTGAGACTGGGCGTGGTGGTATTCATCTGTAATCCCAGCACTTGGGAGGCTGAAAACAAGAGAATTACTAGGAGTCTGAGCTATGAAGTGAGACTCTGTACATACTGTAGACTCTTGTAAATTCATAAAAAGAAAATAGGAAATTTGAGGTCTTCCTGGCTCCATATCCCAAGTACTATGGCTAAAACTTTACGAGTGTGTGCCATCATGCCCAGCGCAGTCTCCTTTAAGCCCAGCCGCTCCTGTCTCATGTTGATTAGACACAAAAGATACTTCCTGCTGACTGCATAGCTCATTGCATAATTACTTTCCCAGAAGTAAGCAGCTCTGAAGGCATAGTGTGCTCATAGCTCCAGCTTCGATCTTGCTTCCCAGATGTTTGAGTTCACTCTTGTGGTCCACATCCTCCCTCCCTCCCTCTCACTTGTCCGCTTCCCATATTCCCCTAGGCAGAAGCCAAGCCACCCACCACTTTATCCAAAGGCTGGCATGGTTTTTGTCTTCGTTGCCCTGGGCCAGGTGCTGACCCCCATCATTTCTTACCCAGGGTCTTGCAAGAGTTCTGTATCTGTATGTCACCTCCAGTTTTGCCCCAGTTCCTCCCCAGAGTTACTAAGTACTTCTTGACTGTTTATTCAAATTGCTGTGGGGGGGGTAGAGTTGGGACAGGACCCAGCCCATCCACCAAGCTCCTGTCCTGTCTTGGAGCCTTAGCTCAGTTGCTGGTCTTTGTTGCTGTCCTGGCCATGTCCCCGCTTTGCACCTGCAGTTTTCTTTCTTTTGACTATGGACTGTAGTCTTACCTGATGTAGCTAGAACTTGATTGGGCCCATGGTTTCTCATTGTAACACTGGTCTCAGTCCTGGAGTTACTTGGGCACAGCAGTGGCTATTTGCAGTGTCCCTCCTGCCTGCTTTATGCTTGGTGATGCCCCAGCTCACTGTATGCTCATCACTGAACACCAAGTGTCTGGCCATTCCTATGAGGCATCCAAGAAAACTGAGCAACGTGGAAGCTCAGTGAAGACTGGGTAATGTGATTGTATCCAACCCAGGGTCCTGTGGGGTTCAAGCTGGTTTCCCCAGACAGAAGTCATCCAAGGTACTACTGAGCCAAACAGAATTTCATGTCCACCTGTCACCTGCATTGTGTAGAGGGGGCAGAAGTTGCTCAGAGACTATGACAGGAGTCTTGATACCAGGGAGGGGTGTGCTGAAGACGCTGCATAGCACCCTACAGAGGCCCGTATTTTCTGCAGGTTTCACTGATGATCAGATAGTCTCAGAGAAAGATTGTTCACAGGTACAGCATAAAGCTGGACCCACTGGACTTATTTGCATAGGTGTAACAAGGTGTGATTTAGCAGGAAAGCCATAAAAATTGGATTTGTGGCATATTTTCTTAATCTCAGCTTTCTCATTTAAACCCACTCAAAGCTTACTTACCATCACAGTTCATCTGCAGTACTGTCAACCTGGTTGGATGCCCTTTTTTTTTTTTTTTTTTTTTTTTTTTTTTTTTTTTTTTTTTTTTTTTTTTTTTTTTTTTTTTTTTTTGTTTTGTTTTTTGAGACAGGGTCTCACTGTGCAGTTCAGGCTGGCCTTAAGCTCACTTTGTAGCTCAGGCTGGTCTCGAACTCACAGCAATCCTCCTGCCTCAGCCTCCCGAGTGCTGGGATTACAGGCATGCGCCACCATGCCCGGCTTCTGGTTGGATGCCCTTTGTCTGAGGTCCCCACCTTGTTCTGTGGCTCTTGGCCCCTCCATGCTCACCGTTATGTCTGAGGAACCTGGTGAGTCAGGCTGGGCTTATTTCCTGAGGGGCCTTGGAAAGCACCGCTGCTCATGTCCAGCAGCAGCTTCCTGGGTGTCTGCCCATCTCTGGAGGAGCATCATTCTCACATGGGGCACTCGGCACATCCCAGCAGTGAGGCAGTGCTTCCGTTAGCAAGTGCTTTCCATTATGTCCTGATTACGGAGACGACAAGTGCTGGTGAATCTGTGCCGACAGTTGTGTCACCCTAAAGACAAGAATGTTCACTGACGGTTTCTGAATTCTGGAGAGGTCTGACAGGGTGAGTAAGATACCATTTCCAAGTGCTTCTTTTCTATTTACAGAGATGCAGTCTGCTAAATTTTTATGAGAAAGAAAGAAACATAAAAAGAGAGTAGCTTCCTTTAGATACTCAATACAGAATGTTAAAAAAACAGTCCTCCAAATAGGTCCACAGTGCTCCCTCAGAGGCTTATTTACCCTAGTAATTAACTTTTATTCTGGTTGGGCCTGGCATAGCAACCCTGAGAACCCATCTGTCTCAAAACCAGAGTCCAGAGACCTTGATTTAATCTTTTGGGAGGGTAAGACAAGTGGAAATCTGCAGACTATTGTTGTTAACTGATTGTTGACAGTTTCCACAACTCATTGTAAGAATAACTACAAACAGGCTGGGGACATAGCTCAGAGATCTAAGTGCCTGCCTGGCAAGCACAAAGACCAGGGTTCGATCCCTAGCACTGCATGCTGTGCTGGCCCCAACTGCTGAGCCAGCCACTGAAACTGGGTATGGTGGCACAGACCTGTAATCCCACTGCTGGGGAGGCTGAGACAGAAGGATCACTACAAGTCCAAGCTTTGTAGTGAGATCCTGTACCAAATAAATAATAAATACATGGAAAGAATAAGTGCAAATAACAAAATTGGTCGTGGGATGCAAAACAATATTTTAGACAAAACATAAACAATGATTAACCTTACCTTTTGTTTTTGCTTTTTTTTTTTTTTTTTTTTTTTGGCAGAACTGGGGATTGAACTCTTGCGCTTGCCAGAGAAGCGCTTATTCCACTGAGCCATCTCCCCAACCCCTCTTACTTTGTAAATATAATTTTAGTTTAGAAAATTGACTGAGTTTGATTCCCAGTACTGAGAGAGAGAGAGAGAGAGAGAGAGAGAGAGAGAGAGAGAGAGAGAGAGAGAGAGAGAGAGAAAATGAGAATTGAATTGAAGCACATAGTCTCTTAGGAAAAATTCATTAGGTATAACAGTCCTGGGGTATAGCATACCATGAACATGTCAGGCATAGAATTAGAAGACAGATCTTGCTGGTGGGAGTACAACCTTAGGGGTGGGTAACAATGTTTTACCATGCGGATTGAACTGGGTAGTACTAATTGTCTTCTTTGCTCTGAAATTTTCTTTGAAAGTTTGAAGGTAACACATTAGATGGACACATAGCAACTGGTTTTTTTTTATAAAGTAAAGAACAAATACATGTTATTTTCTAGGTGTCTGGAAAATTTCAGAACTTTCAGGTATAAAAGATACATAGGATTTGACAGGGAAAGCAAAATATCAGCAGTTGTTAGGAAACTATGAACACATTATTTAAGAGAAGGCAATGGGCTACTTAGAGACGTTGAACACAAGTAATGCTCACTTAACTGGTGAGCAAATCTGGATAGCTTTTGGAAGAATATCTGGGTGTAGAATAGAAGTGTACATTCTTATGGTTTATGGTAATACCTCACAGAAGATATAGCTGCTTTAATTAAATGGATAGTTCAGTTTCCTTAACACCTTGGAATTTTAGGAATACTCTGTGTAACAGGATTTTACTAGAGAAACAGATGTAATAGAAGATATACAGATGTGTAAGAAATTATAAGATTGGCTTAGGACGTCAGCCAGAATCGGACAAGGAAGCGTGCAGAGGGCGTCTGTACACTGGAGACCGAAGGATTCAGTCCAAGTTCTGGAGCTCACTGCAGTGTGCCCTGCGAGTCCATACCAGGAGGCTGATGTCTGTGATGGAAAGCTGGTGAGTGCACTGCAGGGTTGGAGGATCCAAAGCAGAGGCTGAAGATTCTGCAGTAGAAGCCAGGAGATGATGTCCTAGCTGAAGGACAGTCTCCACATGAAGACTAGAGCTCCTCTGAAGAGTGGAAGCAAACCAACCTTCCTTATTTTGCTTTCATACTATCCAGTTAATGAGCTGCCCTAGGGTGGGTTCTCTACATTCTAGGGTGTAAAATTGCTGAGGCAACTTAGTTAAGCTTCTGAACCTCTCACATTGATACAGTTAGTCAACCTCTACACTCAGCTTATTGTGCCTATTTGTTGCTGTGCCAATCACAATAAAGCTTCATTAAGAGATGGCATACCTCATGTGGTGACATATCTCCTGAGATTCTAGTACCTGGGCAGTGAGCACCTAGCCCTGATGGGCAGTGCTGGGACCCTGAACTGAGAGTGTGTCTCATAGAATCTCTGTTACTGCTGGATGACCTATGTCTGGTTTGTGGCCTGTGACTAGCAGTACCTCCTGTAGGAAACTTGTATATCTACACTGGGAGACCCTGTGTCCTGTTCGACCTGTGTCCACTTTGTAGTGTGTGGCATCATTGTGCTGCTGTCAGCCTGCCTTGAGCTCTTCTTGATGTCACATCACCCTGAGGTGACCCCTCATTCTTTAGATGGGAAGTGAAGAGTACAGGTCCTGGCCCAATAGGAAATAAGTTCAGACAGTCATTACCCCTGTGTCCTCTGCAGGGACATTGCATGAACAGGAGGGTGGTTGTCCACTCCCAGGTGATACAGGGCAGTCCTGAAGAACTAGGTAGAAAGAGTGGAGACCACGCTGGGCCACGACCTGTCTTTCCTGAGGCTAAGACATTGTCCAGACTGTTTCCCAGAGTATTAGTAATTGGAAGTTCTCAAGCAAGCTGGTAGGAGTTCTTCACATGACTGAGCACTGCCATGGTGGCCCATCTGCAGACAAGGCAGAGTGACGGGCAGCGGAACTCAGTAGGTGGGCATGTCTGGCTGTCCTTGGGAAGATGCTCACCTGGAGGAGGTTGTCTGAGGCAGATTTCTTGGTTGGCTGCCCTGACCACTGGGCAGAGAGGGGATGGAGACCTGGAAACTGAGAGAGCCAAGGTTGTTTCTGTAGGAGAAAATTGGGCTTAGGGTTGAGAGAGGGGCCAAGGAAATGAGTGACGTGTCTTCACTGTGATGGCCTTGCAGGAGGGTGGGCACCTGTGCACCTCCAGATTGACACAAGAAACATATGGCTTCAGTTCTAAAAATTCAGTCAGAGATCGGGCATGACAGAAGTACAAAAGTCAGACCCAGTGTCTACTTTCTGTAGCATGAAATGCTTAGTTCTGAGCACAAACTAAAAACCACCCATACTAGAAAAGTAGGACTTGGGGCCAGCCAAATAGCTCAATGGATTAAAGTGCCTGCTTAGGCTGACGTGGAGGCCAAGAGTTCAATCCCCAGACCTGTCTTGCCAGCCCTGCCCTCAGGGCACACTGAGCCTTGATTGAAACTAGGTATGGTGGCCCACTCCTGTAATCCCAGCACTTGGGAGGCTGTAAACAGGTGGATCACTGTGAGTCTGATCTACGCAGTGAGACCCTGTGGACCCTGTCCTAAATACAAAAAAGAAAGAAAGAAAAGAAAACTTAAGACTTTTTTTACCAATGAAGACAAAATTTCTATCAACCCATTTATGTGCTTTTGAATCTTTCTTTTAAAATAAAGAAGTAACAACAATGATAAAAATTTCAAAGTAAGATAGGCAGGTACTGATGGTTACTGTGTATTGTCATCTTCAAAGTAGGTGCTCATATTACAGGATACAGGCATGAAAAATTGATTGAGCAATGTAAGCATAAATCTTTTCAGTGAACTAACAGAAAGTAGTAGTACAACTATCTTGTGTGTGTGCGTATGTGTGTGTCCTTTTCCCTTTCTTCTCTTCTCCTTTCCC
>PVKA01036054.1:0-22109 GCA_004027165.1 Ctenomys sociabilis
CCCCTCCTCGTCTCGCTCCCCCCCACCGCGCCCGCCCCACCCCCGCGGGGTCGCTGGGCTCTTGGCAGCACCGAGGACCCAGCAGGCTGGGTGAGAGCCGCAGAGCGTTAGAGGCAGACTCCTCAGAGGGCACCTGGGTAATGCCTCCCTTTTACGTCAGAAAAGGCTGAGCCCTCCATAAACGTGTCCAGAAAAGCCCAAAGCTGCGTCCGTGGACAGCAGGGACTACAGTTGGCTCTTACTGGCAAGGAATAGGGACAGCATATATTCAAAGTCTGCGTGTCTGCTGAAGATCGCTGAAGACCACCGGAATCCGTGTAGCCATAGCCGCCCTGCACTTGGCCACACAGCAGGACAGACCTGCAGGACTACTCAGGACGGAGGAGGTGAATCAGTGTACCTCTTTACGCCCTAGTTTCCTGTCTGCAAAATGGAGATAAAGCTGGGCTCCCCAGCGGGGTCCCAAGATTTAAATGAGTTATTCATTGCTTAGCTCGCTATTTGCTCAGGAAAGGGACTCCAATATACTGTATTCGTACAGTGTTTTGAAAAGAAAGTACAGTCCTGGTACTAGTTTCAAAACAAAAATCTAGAACAAGAGGGAAGGTACTTTCCCGCGTGCAGCACTTAGAGAGACTAACAGTCTTGCAGGATCCAGCAAAACCCAGAAAGAAGGAAATGACCTCCAGCTGCTCCCACCCAGCCCCCTCTCTCTTCCCTTCCTCCCCTCCCAACTCTCAGAGTGACTCATAGTGGCTGTGGAGATGCAGAGGCTTCTTAGGGTAAAATGAGTTAGGCAAGGTGATTCAGGCTATGTTTTTAGGTCCTAACTTACTACAGGGGCCTCTTCCCTCCTTTCTTGGGAGGGTCAGACAGTAAGAAAGATGGATGGGACTAAGTGGGTAAAAGGCATGGTGATCCCTATGTACCAGCTAGTAGTAGGCTGCAGCCGCAGATCATCAAAGCTAAAGATCATCCCTGAGAACTCTCTCGTTTTAATGAAGCAGAAGGGAACAACTATGAAGGTGGTTTTGGTATCAGGTAAAATGATACTAAGCTTTAGTCTGAAGTTAGCACCCTGGTGTTCTTAATCCCCTGCAGTTCATTCATCCACTCACATGCCTTTGGGCACCTTACATGCTGCCAGATGCAAGGTTTAGCCTCACTAGGCAGGGAAAGATGAAAGGAAATGACAATCAAGAAGGATTCTCTGGTTCTGTTTTGTGCATGCTGCCATGGTGAGTAGAGGAGTAGAAATTGGTCTACAAGGAAGACTGCTTGTTTTGAATATGATTTAGATAGGGCTGTGACATTCAGGAGCAGACCTCCTTGAGGGAACATGAGTGCCACGTGGGAGAGGGCAGCCCTGAAGGTGCCAGCTGGGGAAATGTCAGAATAAAGGTGGTCACTGACACAGGATCAGGATTGGGGTGGTCCAGAACTGCAGGAAGAATGAACTCAGGAGAACTGAACCCTGACAGAGTCCAGCCAATACAAGATTGCAAAGAGGACATAGAAAAGTGGCAAGAGAACCAGAAAAAAACAGGTCTAAGCAGACACAAGGGGTGGGAAATGCTAACAGTATCGAGCAAATGAGTGCCAGAACAGAACATTATTTGCTCCATTTGAGGAAGCCATGGATGGCTTATGCCACGCTGGTTTCAGTGGGGTATGAAAGCAGAAATAAGTCATAGCAGGTTAGAAAACAATAGATCAAGAAAGGAAAAGCAGGGTTAGTGGACACAAGTCACTGTTCAGGGCAGCTGAATTGTCAGGGCAGGGAAAGATAGCTGGAAGAGAAGGATGGATGAGTTTTGGCCACTGTATTCTCCATACTGGGAAACTGGTTCATGCTTATTGGGAAAGAGAAGCCAGAGAGATGAGCAGGGAGGAGTTCAGGCTCAGCACAATCCCTAAGGTGACCAGAAGGTAAATGAAAGAAGAGGAAGTTCAGCCCTAATCCTAAAGAAAGATTCCTCTTCTTTGGTTCCTTTTCTTCTCCCATGAATAAGAAAGAAATGCATTTGGAAGGTTTAGGGATGGACTTGGAGAACTCTTTACTCTGCTTTTCTCTTTTGCCTTTTAGAGCACAGGAAATTAGTCTACCCAAGGCATTCATCTGTCTGAGCTAAGAGGAAGAGGTTTTGCAAAAGGTAGGCAAAGAGATACAAAAGTAGCAAGTAGCTTCTGACATTCAAAATTGTACATTTATAGCAGAGAAACAGCCACGTTGTTCAAGTTTCTATCTTGAGAAAATATCCTGTGTTCATTAATTTGGGCCAGCCAAATAGCTCAGCAAATTAAAGTGCCTGCCAGCAGGCACAGGGGTCAGGGGTTCCATCCCTGGTCCTGCCATGCCAGACTCCCCCCCCCAGGTGGGCTGAAACTGGGATTGAGACTGGGCATGGTGGTGTTGTAAACAGGCAGATCACTACGAGTCCAATCTAATAGTGAGACCCTGAATGCTCTGTAGACCCTTCCCTAAAATACAAAAGAAAAAAAAAAAACTTATTTTTCTCTTTGTAGCATCAGGGACTGATTTTGGTTTTATGAATAGAAGGTCTAAACAGAAGAAAGAAGGATTATGGGAGAACAGAAGCAGCAGACTGGAAGAGGACTGAGAGGAGAACATGTGTTGGAAAAATCATTTCTTGGAAAACAATTCAAGTTCGGGCAGGCAGAGGGCCTACTGAGACTTGGCCCTCCTGTGTCATTCCCCACGTAGCCTAGACTCTACACAGATGTACAGCAAGTCAGGGGCCATTTAGCCAGAGCTGGTCACTGTTGGGAGGTGACTGGTAGGGGCTTCTAAGTAGACCCCTGGCACTAGCCTGGTAGTGTTAGCAAATGGGATGGGGACCAGCGGAGTGGTCCTGGTTCATATTAGTCTTAGTCACAATTGGTAGATGTGAAAGGTTACCATTTATTTGAGAGAAAAGAAGAAAAGCACAAAAGAAGTGCTCAGGGAGAAAAGGGTGCTTAGAAGGCAAAAGAGAAAGTTGGTCCTACAAGCAGAAGAGGCCACTGCAAGAATAAGAGGGCAGGGCTGGGGAAATGGCTCAGTGGAATAAGCACTTCCCTGGCAAGAGCAAGGGCCTGAGTTCAATCCCTGGTTCCACAAAAAAAGAATAAGGGCAGTGTCAGCAAAATCGCTTGCTGCCACACTCTTATGCCTTCTTTGATAAATGGTCCAGGTGGTCCCACTTGATCTCATGCTAGAATACTGATATCAGGCACCAGGTTTGGAGTGTTCTTGTACGTGAGGAAGCACGCGCAGGGCCTGGCTTCAGCTGGCCATGTCAGGCTTGCATGCAGTATTCTGCACCCGTGATGGATAAGTCTCCTCTGCCAGAGGTCATGCCCAGAGGCAGCAGCAAAAGGCCATGCCTTAGCCAGGAGGAAGTTAGAAGCAGAAGACAGGGAGTCTGCAGACCCAGAAGGATGGAGAGGGGGTTAAGCCAACCAGGGACTACCTTTGAGAGAACTGTATCAGTCACACTTCCACAATAGAGACTATGTCCCTGTCACCATGAGAGCGGAATGCACAGCAGTGACATCCCAGGACCAGATCAAGGTCGGGGGTTCCCTTCCTTTTAAGACCCCAAGCACACAGAAGCCACAGGCTGTCCTACTGTCCTGCCCCCTTGCATAACTTTCAAAATTGGAGATTAAAACATTTAAAACTCCTTTCATGGGGCCAGGGAGATGGATGGCTCAGTAGAATAAGCACTTCCCTGGCAAGCACAAGGGCTTGAGTTCAACCCCCAGTTCCACCAAATAAAAATAAAATAAAATAAAACTCCTTTCAGGTTTAGGCATATGGTGTTTGCGTATACCTAAGAATATACCTGAATGCTTCAGGTCATCTCTAGCTACTTATAATACAATACAAATGCTTTGTAGAAGTGTTATACTAGTAGGGTATAGTGGCATATATCTGAAAACCCCAGCACACAGAAGGCTGAGACAGGAGGATCACACAAATTTGAGACCAACCTGTGTGACATAGTGAATTCAGGACTATGTAAGGAGACCTTATCTCAAAACAATACCACCAACAAAAATAACAACAGCAAAAACAAAAACGTGCTATACTGTGTTGTTTAGGGAATAAAGACAAGAAAAACACTTGTATTGGTTCATTTCAATACAAATGAAATTTTTAAAAGTATCTTCAGTAGGTGACTAATTAAATATGTGAGTATAGGACCTTTGGATTCAGAGAGCAACTCTGACTCCATGGCTGAAATGAGTTGGCACAACTCAATTCTTCTGTACATTGTGTGCACAACTAATATTAAAAATCATATACGCAAATTTTCCTCCCTTAAACTTTATAACCATCCTCGTTTAATTAATTTTAATAATTATAGTTGGGAAATACAATCAGCTAAATATTTAGTGTGACTTAAAGTTTAGTTCAATCTAGAAACACTTGCCTTGAAGAAACGTTCAGTTTTTCCTGTTGATGCAGAGACAGCCACTTACTTTTCCTAGACATATTATTTCCGTTTTATAAAATCAACCTCTCCCAAATCCCAAACAAAGAAACAAACAAACAAACCTGGGTAGTTATTTCCATAAAAGAAAAAGTTTTTAAAAAAGAAAGAGGGTGAGCAAAGGCTCAGGCTATGCTAGGTGAAATGGAGCTTCAGGCCATGAGCAGACACAGCAGCCCTCTTAGCCCAGCTGTCTTCCCCCACCTGACCGTGGTGCTCCTGGCCACTGACATGTTCTTCACCACCTGCTTCTTTGTCTACAAGTTCACCTCCACCAAGTACAGGTGCGGGACATCTACAAAGAGCTTCTCAGCTCCCTGGTGGCCCCGCTCTTCACGGGGCTTCGTGTCCTCTTCCTCCTGCTCTGGGTTGGCCTCTACGTATGATTCTCTGGGGTACCCCAGGAGGCTTCACTAAATTTCTGCTTTTATAAGTTAATTTTTTTTACTGATGTCAAAAGTGTCCGACCTGCTGCTCACAATAAAGGCAAATAGTAACAGTCCTGTCCTGCACCCCTTCTGTGGGGTAGGGGTAGGGCTCCCTCTTCCTGTTCCTCAAAAAATAAAATAAGAAAAGGCTTTGTAATGAATAGAAAGTTTATTTTGAGTACACAAAGCTAGTAAAAACAGTGTTATCTTTTCTTCAGATTTTATGTTCAATATCCTAAAACACTTTCATATATATATATATATATATATATATATATATATATATTTTTTTTTTTTTTTTTCTTTTTTTTGGTGGAACCAGGGATTGAACTCATGCCCTTGTGCTTGCCAGGGAAGCACTTATTCCACTGAGCCATCTCCCCAGCCCCCACTTTCATATTTTTTAAGCCACTGTAGTAAAAGGAGATATTTATGGCCTGGGGTAAATAATGAATTTTACTCTAAAACTAATTGTGTCTTTGGAAAGAGTGTTATCACCTGTGGAATATTTTGAAATGTATAATGTATAAAACCTAAATCTCAGCCTGAAAGACTGGGGGAACAGGCACCCATCACACTAAGAGGAAAGGAGCTCATCAGACCTTAGTGTCTGAGTCATTAATTCAGAAAGGGCTGGTTTCTGAATGAACTTGCAACCCCAGGCATTCGTTTATTCATCGCATTTGTACCACGCCCTGAGCAGCTGCTCCATCCATGTGCTGGCACCAGGGATGTGAAACTGAAAGGCCCGCTGCTAGGAAGGAGGAGGCCATCCGGGTGCACTCCGCTGGCGCTCTCACGGCCCTGAGGGCTTGCAGACGGAAGGTAGGCTTTCCACAGGCTCAGGTGCCAGCCGGGAAAATTAGCTGCCCGAAGACTTTGCACTTCCCATGTGGCCTAGCCCAGTGTGGGAATGTAGAGGGCTCATTGCTGTGGCCAGGGAAGAAGAGATTTGGAAATCCTCTGGAAGCCCTGAGGCAGAAGGGCATTGTGACAGCTGAAACAATTGTTGTCTTCTCAGCCCCTCAACAGTGTGTCCTGGCACTGAGTACTGTGTTCACGGGCATTACACTAATCTGTTCAACAGATATTTGATGTGTACCAACCACAGGTCAAACACTGCTCAGGCAAAGTAAACACCTCTGGAGGTGAGGAGAGGAACAGATAGTACATCCATATGGTGATCAGTGCTATGGAGAAAAAGCAAATGAAGAATGAAAGGCCAGGGAATTGGGGTTCACAGTGAAGGTTCAGGCCCCCCAAGTCCAGGAGAATCTAAGAACCATGGCAAGTGCTGCATTCAAAGACCTATGAAGAAAAATGGACATCCGTCTGATCCCAGAGTCACTGGGAAGTGGCTGGCTCAGGCCCAAACACAGTGATGTGTATCTCCTTCTGTTCTCAAAGTGATTTCTTATCTGGTGCATGGATCTGGTGCAACCAGAGTCTGAGACTGTCAAGATTGTGCTGCAGCCTGGCATGGTGGCGTGTGCATGCCTGTAAGCCAGCACTCGGGAGGCTGAGTCAGGAGGACCACCATGAGTTCAAGGACAACCTGGGCTACATAAGCAAGTTTAAGGCCAGCGTACACTACATAGAAAGACCATGTACAGAGAGAGATAGAGAGACAGAGAGAGAGAGAGACCATGCTGAGAAGGAAGGAGGACAGTTACTAGGTCACTGGAATGGGCTGGCCTGGGACAGGTGGGTACGTGGAATCCCAGTGAGTTGGGGGAGAGTAAAGAGAACTCAAGGCCAGGTGTAGGCCTTTGGCTGGAGCAGAGAGTTGGTGTAGGGTGACCAGGTTCTAGGACATTGGAGGATGAAGTCAAGGAATGAATTTTTTTAGTTGTGGTTTCCCCCCCAGCAAAGGTTGCTCTACTCTGTAGTCCAGACTTGCCTGCTCTGCTATTTGTGTAACAACCATGTTTTGTTTTGTTGTTCTAGCCATGAATCACATAACACTAAGACACATCTCAGGTCCATTGGGAAAGCAGCTTGGGGTGGAAAAGAAGGTGAAATGGCAAGGAATCCCAGTTTTCATGCCCAAAATATAATTGTCAAGCAGAAAGATGCTTCAAAAGCCCATGGGGAGGAGAAAAGTCTGTACAGTACACAGTGACCAGCACAGCATGCCTTTCTGTTTGAACAGGAGAAGCAGGACAGCCTGCTTCTCATGTTGGGTCAGGAAGAGCAGGGGATGTGGACCTTGCTCTGAGTTTGGCCTTTGGCTCTGCCATCTGTGGGCTGTGTGCCTCTGAGTACTGACGCTTGGAGCCTCGTTTCCTCGGCATAGTGAGGTGATGCCGTCCAGAGCCTGCACTAGCCTTCACTCGTGTCTGCTGAGCCTGAGGGAACCTCCCTCTTCTCAGGAGCTGCAAGGAGCCAGGCACAGTGTGCTCACAAGAGCAAAGCATCTGCTGTGGAGCAAGAACAGTTCTGGGACAACTATGGGAACAGTGGTTGGGACCCATCTTATTCTGTATTAAGCCCATACCTGCTTTCTGGTCAGAGCTGTCACTAAAAGCTAAAAGGATTATGTGCTAGCTCTCCGTAGGACACTGGGCTACAGGATCACTGTGGTGTGGTCCGCAGACAAGTGTGACAGGAAAGAAAGTTGTCTTCTCCTCTTGTCATTCCACAGGGAAACTTTGCCCCAGAAAGATGGCAAAGCAGAGAAAGGAACGGTCCCTGGTACCTAAACATGGATTTGCTGGTGACACTGTACCCCAGGGATTCCCCAAAGTACAGGATAGAAGGCGCTTTAGTAAGAGCTAGATTCTACATGTGAAATGAGGGTAATGAACCACAACTTAGATTATTAGTCTTGATGTGACTTCATTTATTCCGTATCTGGTATACAATCAGGGTTCTCCAGAGACACAGAACAGATGGAGTTACATGGAAACATCAAAGGAGACTTATGATGGGAACTGGTCACAAGTCTGCAGAGGGAGAGAGGTCCCCCCTGGCATTGCAAGCTGGACTGGGGAGGTCAAGCTCTGGAAGCTGAAGGCCAGAGAACCAGGGAGTGCTCTGATACCTAGAGATTGCCCTTCCTGGCCCTCACCTTGGTCAGGGAAGTTTACATTTATAATCCATAGATAAGTTATTGGAATCCCATCAGGTTAATTCCAGTGAAACCCATGGTGAGAACAAAGACACTAAAATATATTTATAATTATGAGGAGCCAAGGGGTCATAAGTCCAACCACGGTAGTGGCTATCTGGAACTAAAGGCCTTGATCCTGGGTTTTATTCAGCCATGGAGGAGTGGCCTGAGGATGAATGACAGAACGGCAGGAAGTAGGTGAGTACTGTGAGCTGGGATAGATGGAAGGACTAACTTTACCTCTGCAGTATGCAGAGAGTGATCTGTATTGCACAATTGAGATGCTATCTAATGTTTTTGGGTCTGGTGCTTCAGCTTTGATATATAATCTTTCAAGTCCCAGGAAATCATAGCCTCTATCTTGAGGCTCCATCCCAGCAGACAGTCTGGAACATTGGCTCTTCGTCCTATCTCCATCTGTCTCATATTGAACAACAGCAGGTGGGGGTTACCAGGGAAACACATGTGCCATCTCCAAAGATTACCACTAGCACCAAAGCTAGTTGAAGGGATAAGGCAAAGTGCTAGCCAGCTCTGTACGTATCAATCCATGGAAAGAGGGTCAGGCATATCCAAAGCGGAGACAAGTGTTCTTCTTTTAAGGAGAGTCACCCAGGTGGTGCTCCACAGATGCCTAAAACCAGGAGAAGATGGACATCCCAGCTCAAAGAGAGAGAATTCACCCTCCTTCTGTGACTCTATTTTATCCTGGTGGACCCTACATCGGGTAGAAGATCCACTATCACCATTCACCTACATCGAGTGATAGTGGATCTTCTTACCTGGACTACAATTTAAATGCTAATCTGCTCCAGAAATACCTTCACAGACATACCCAGAAATAATATTCTATCAGATATCTGGGTGTCTCTTAACCCCAGCAAGGATGCATAAAATTAACTATTCTACTTGGTCAAGGAAACTTGATTAATAGCCACTGCATGGGATCCAGTGAGATCCACTCAAGCATGAACCTGGATGTGACAAATGCATGGAAAAAGTCAGAAACCCTCAGGGAGCCCAGGAAACCCCTTGAACTATGCACAAAACAGCCCGTGGTGTTTTCAGGGGATTCACCTGCATTTCCATGGAAAACATCTTCAATTAAACAGCAACATATCTTTGAGCATTTACTATGTGCCAATGAGATAGACATGCTAAGAAGGGGTTGGAATTATCTTGTTCTTCCTCAGTGCTTCACAACTTACAAAATACTTTTATGTGCATTTTACTTGTATTAACCCTCCCAACAGGCTATGATGTGGGAATCATACACCAATAAGAAGCCTGCATCTGGGGATAGCTCAGCAGGCAGCACCTGCCTCATGAGCACAAGGTCCTGATTGCAGTTCCCAGGACCAAACAAAAAAGATTGCATTTCAGAGAGATGAAGTAGTTTCCCATAATAACCCAAGAAATACAGAGCAGGTACAGACTCAAGCCCATTCTCTTCCAGAACAGTGGTGGAAAACTAAGATCAAAACAGGTGGGAATAATGAGAGGTGGAAAATATCACACATGAAGTCCTGGGATCCTGATTCAAAGCTTTGGACAGAAAGACAGACCTTACCGTGTCTAGGCCCCAGAAGAGCTCAGCAAGGCTTGAGACTGACCTACCAGGTCAGGGTCTGCAGAGGAAAGGAAGCTAAGAAGACAGCCGTGAGTCGGGCGGGCTGGGGGTCCACTGATGTGCTGGAGTTAGTGCCCAGCTTTCACCTCACTGAAAACTTCTATGTGCTGTCCTAAGGTCTCTGTAAGTCACAGGCTGTGCCCCTGTAACCCTATCTTGCATCCTGTAACACCAAATATCTCATAACCTCCAAGTCACCTCTCGTGACATTGGCCACTGCTGGTCTGTCTTCATTCCAGACCATTTCTGCTTCTTCTTAGAGAATTATTTACAATGTTCTAAAAGTATGTACAGCTATAGAATGCTAGTTGGCCAGAAGTTGTGCTTATGTCACATTACAGAGGTATGGGAGTGACCCATCAGTCATGCTCATTGTCTCTTATTTTGTCTCTTTAATTTGGACTATGACATCATTCCCACAATTAAGGAAATGGATGCTGAGAAAGGCAGCAAAGTAACGTGGCTAAGGTCATACAGCTGGTAAGCAGCAAACCTAGGATGTAAATCTCTACTTTTGGGTACTTTCTAGTATACCATAATATATGGCCCACAGAATTCAAATGAAGGTAGAAGAGGACCAATAAATGCAGTTTTATGGAGAGTAAAATTCCTGACCTGACTCTTTTATTAATTCAAGTTTGCAAACAATGTGATCTCCAGGTTACTAGCCTCAGAAATGTCCTTAAAGCCCTCAGGATTTATGGAATGGCAATCATCAGAGCCTGACCCCAAGGGAGATGCCACCAGAGGACAAATGTGGCACTGTGTGACTCTCTAATTTACACTGGACTGAAGGCAAGGAAGAGAGCTTCTGGCAGATCTGCCTGCTCCTCCAGCTTTGTTTAATACAAGTGCCACAGCTGGATGCATCCTAACCACGCTTCTTTCTTTGGGCAACTCCAGCTTTGACAAGAGAGCAAGGATGTCTCCCTTTTGACAGAAACAGGGTGTGAAGAGAAAGGCACTGGATGCTGTGCCTGCTCCTGACAGTTCAGAAGGCAGCACTGCCTGCCTGCACTGTCACCCCAATACAGCCAGGAAGTATTTTAAGAAATGAGAAGTCAAAACCAGAAGCGGTAGAAAGGTGAGGAATGGAGCACTGTCGGTGTCTTATTGTCATGGTGCAAATCACTTCCATGTGAGTCCCACTCACCAGCTGTTTTGCTGGAATTTTTGCAGGAGAGACTTGTGGCCACCAAAACAGGCTCAGGGTATGATGCACACAGAGACCTGCAGCAGACACCCCTCCACCAGGTTCACACTGGTTGCCTGACAAAGCTCATGGGGATGACAGCTCTGTTCCCCTGATCAGCTCATAAACAGCCTGAATGACCCTGCTGGATACTCATATCATGGGACATCACCAGGAGCACTGCAGCAGAGCCAAAACTGCATGAGCCCCCCTCTGCTGCCTTGACTTGGAAAATGTCCCTGTTGCCCATTTCTTAAATATTAGTTGAAGGATCAGGTCTTAAACCATTCTAAAGGGCAGGGTCCAACAGGCCTTGGGAAGTGAAGTGTTGGGAAGGAAAATGACTAGAGCTCACCAGTCACCTTCATACGGGGGCAGGGGCACTCCACAGCCTGGTGCTGCCAGATGATCACACACCTGCACACACAATATGCATGCACACATGTATGCCCCAGGCTTTCCTAGCCTTAACACTGCAAAGTATCTGCACTAAAGGGGCAGGGGCAGGCATCCGCCACAGCAGCAAGGTAGCTCTGAACAAGAAAACCAGTGGGGGATGGGGACAGTGCTGAGTACCCTGAGGGTGAACTGTGTACCCCACTCAGACCTCACACAGGGCTGGCTTTCTGGGTCCTGCTCTTCCTGTAGCTGCCCTTACCTGGGGACAACAGTGTTGGTGATAGGAGGCCAGAGGCAGCTGCTATGCTTCCCAGCTTTTCCTGAATCTCCTTTTTTTTTTTTTTTTTGTGCAGTTCCAATTGAACTCAGGACCTTATACTTGCTGCCAGGCAGGTGCTTATTCTACTGACCTATCTGTCAAAATCCTGAATCTTTTTAATTAAACTAAACTTGCATGTGAATCTAAAAAGCAAGCAAACTCCATAGCACAACCTCATGTTGCCTGCCCCAGATTCTGGCTCACGTTTGGAGCAGGCTTATTTTTATTAAAAGCCCAAGTGGTTTGGTTGCAGGAGGCCCTGGATGACACTTGGAAAAATTCCAGGGCAGAGACTCATCAGCAGGCATGAGAGATACATCTGATAGGAGTAGTAAATTACCCAGTTTCAAAAAATAATGTTATGAGCTAAATTGTGCCCCCTATCACATTCACATATTGAAGTCCTACTTCAGTGTGACTGTATTTGGAAATCAAGGCTTGAAAAGTGTAATTAAGTTAAAGGGAAGTCATTACAGTCAGCACTGATCCAATATCACTGGTGTCATTAAAAGAAGAGTTGAAGCCAGGCAGGGTGTTAAACACCTATAAGTAATCCCCCACTCGAGAGGCTGAGTCAGAAAGAGAGTTGTGAGTTCAAGGCCAGGCTGGGCAACAAAGGGAGTTCAAGGCCATGCTGAACCATAGTGAGATCCTGTCTCAAGAGAAAAAAAAAAAAGAAAGAAAAAAGGTGATTCCAACACAGACACACATACAGGGAAGGCAACAGGGCCTTAGAAGCCAGGACTGGGGCCAGAGAGATTGGCTCAGTAGAACAAGCGCTTGCCTGGCAAGCACAAGGGCCTGAGTTCAATCCCTGGTTCTGAAAAAGAAAAAAAAAAAAAGGCCAGTACTGTAGATGTCCAATGAGCAACTAAAAATAGGATAAAAAATAAATAAAAATAAAAGTGGGATAAAGCTTGGTACTTCTGCCTTCATCTTATATATGTCTCCTATGTTACCTTAAAACCTCGGCTCAGATCCCTGATCAGCTCTGCATATACACCTGTTCATCATTAAAAGTGTGTCTACATGACACAGTTTATTATCCTTAAATTTGCCTAACCTGTCTCACCCCCACACACACATGATGAAAGATAGCAAGATAAAAATAACCAAAGTGATTCTCAGGGATTTCTGAATCTAGTTACCAGGTAGACTCTCCAGTTCCAGACCTACCGTGAGGGGGATGTCTACTAGTCCTGAGTCATGACCCTAAATCTGTGAACACCTCAGATTCCAGGAAAAGCAGAACCCTGAAGACAAGTCCGTGATGTTATCATCTCTCAAGGGGAGCAGAGGCTACCCCCAAAGCAGGAGCCACCATCTCATGATGGGAGCTTAATTGTCCCCGCAAGCCATGGTTGCTCTCCTAAAACCTTGAAGAACCACTCGTGAGATACACACCTACCAGACCAGGGCCTTGGCTGCTATGCACAGCCCCTGCCCTTTGTTGCGCTCTTCTGTAAATCCCCAAATTTCTATCAGCCTCTCAGAGATAGACCTTGAACCTCTCTGTGCTTTCTGGTATGGCCATGCTGATTAAAGCTCCTTTCCTGTTGCCATCTCCTTGATTGGCATTAGAGGAGACCGATGGCAGCCTTTGGTTTGTTGGGAGTCCTGGAGATGGGGCTGTTGCCCTAAAACTCCAACAGGAAGACCATGCAAAAACAGACAACCATCTACATGCCAAAGAGAGGAGGCTTCAAAAGAAAACAATCCCATTATCATCTGTACCTTAGACTTCTAGCCCCCAGAACTGCAAGAAAATAAATTTCTGTTGTTTAGTCATGCAGTCTGTAATATTGTGTTATGGCAGCCAGAGAAGACTAATGAAAATTCAGAACCTGACTTTACTCAATAAACATCTCAGAAGGTAGAGATTTCTTCAATATAGCATACAACAAGGCTGGTGTATAGACCAAGGGGGGTGAGCTCCTGATGGGAGTCACAGAGAGCATCCGATGGCATCTGATGTCAGAGATTCTTGCGCCCAAAGGCCAGAGTCTTCTTCCCTCACTGCAGACAGGAGTTACTATTTTACTTAACATGGATACAATGTTCTGATGTGCCATGTACTATTCTAGGCACTGTACACATAGTCACTCATTTTATCCTCATTGCTGTCCTGTAACATATATGTTGAAAGCTCATAATCCCTTATTCAAACCCTTGGGGCCATCAGTGTTCGGTAGATCAGAATGTCTATAGTGCATGCTGTGGCATGCGCAACAGTATTCTGTAACCAAATGAACTTGTATGTTTATAAGACCTTGTGTTAATTTAAGAATGTTGCCAGGCATGGTGATACATGCCTACAATTCCAGTTACTCAGGAGAGTGAGTCAAGGAGCTCAAAAGCTGAAGGAAAATGTGGGCAATTAACAAGACTCAATGTCAAACTAAAAATGATAAGGGCTGGGGATGCATTGCCTTACAGGTGCAAGCCCCTGGTTCAACCCCCAGTGCTGGAGGGAGTGCAAGGCATGGGGTCAAAAGACAGGATTGTGTATCAGTTGTGCTTATTCTAATTTCAGGCCAGGTTTTTCTGCTGGATGAGTTATAAATTCAAGTTTTCATATTCAGCGCTTTGAGGATTTTGAAATTGTCAACCCAATTGTCTCCATCTTAGAAATGAAAAATTAGGGCCCAGGGAGTGTAAACAAATTGCCACATTTGGGAACTCCTCCATGGTGGGCTATACTCCCTACCCAGGTCATGTGGCTCTAGAGTTTATGTTGCTCACGCCCACCTGGCTGGGCACCTTGGGCTGCCTGCCCCACTGAGCCTGACCTGAGCACAAGGCAGATCATGCCCTACTTTGAGGATCAGATATGTTATTGGTTGACTTTGGTTATGGGTTGAATGTTGAAGCTCCTAGCCTCAGCATTTCAGAATAAAAACTTTATTCTGAAATAACAGCACTGCAGGTATGAATAGTAAAGATGAAGTTGTTAGGGCTGACCCTACAGCTGGTGTCCTCATGACAGGGAGAAATTCAGACATAATGATCCACACAGGGAGAGGGCGGAGACTGATGCTTTTGTAAGGAAGGACAGCCACACAGTATTCGCTAGCCCTGGAAGCAAGGAGACAGGGGCGTGGGACAGACCCTTCCCTTCAAAATGAGGTGATCCTGCCAATTCACCAATAGTGGCATCTTAGCCTCCAGGACAGTAGGACAATAAAATTCTGTTGCCCACGCCACATGGTATGTGGACTTTGTTATGACAGGCCTTGAAACTAATTCAAGATCCTTGCCCAGCACAGAATTCACAGTGCAAGATCACTAAATGGCAGCTAACCATACTTATTATGACTATGGCCTTGAGTTTTAAATTTTTATTTATTTATTTTTTGTGTGAGGCTGAGGATCTAATCCATGGGCTTGTGCATGCTAAGCAAGTGCTCTACCAGTGAGTTGCATCCCCAGCCCCTCAGACACTTCACTGAAGAATAAAGTCAGTGAGTCACATTGTTCCTAATCCTTCTCCAAGTCTGATGTGTCATTTTCTACATTTTTTAACATGCGGATAATTCAACTCCACCTGTCTGGCTCTTACAGCATTCTGTGTTGCTGTTTTAAAGGATAGACTAATATAAAGATAAACTTTTTTTTTCCATAAAGGTAATCTTAAAAAGCAAAACAACTTCTTTCCCTTTGTTGGGGCTTATATCCTAACATATTAAATCTAAACCATGCTGGTCTTAACTTGTCATCCAGTACTCTGCTTGTACTCTGAGCTCACTGGCTTGGGGGATTTTCTGAATCTCTTCTGCTCGCATCCGCAGGATGGTGGCACTAAACCCACAGCATGAGTTGAGGCTACAAATGCTGCAGAGAAAAAGAGAAAACTAAGATGGAGGTGGTTTGGGTGAATGAAGACTGTCACTGTGGCCTGGGGAGTTTAGGTCCTTCTTGTGGAAATTTGACCGCTCTCTGAGTAATAAAAGCTGCTCTAAGAAATTCCAAAAGACCTTTAAATATTTTTCTGTCCAAATAATCAGGTAGGTTTTGGTCTTGACTAGGAAAGAGGTCAAATGCAAAAGATTTTCTCAGGCTGCAATGACAGGAATCCCTGTCAAGCTGGTTTGGAGCTGTAAGCTCTTTTCCCCTTAAAATGCAACCATATCAGTTCAGAAAATAATTCTCTATGGGGAGTGCAGCACATACTCCCCATCTGCAGAATCCAGACTGGAATGGCTGCCTGTGGTCAGGGTGGCCCCTGGGCTTCCCTCCAGCCCCGACTTGGGCCTGGCCACTGCCCCAGCTCCCTGCCCCCTCCAAGCCTTTCTCCACCATCTACAGCTCCTTTCCTAGAAGCCCTTCTGCACCATCACGCATCCCTCATACCTCCCCACAGCCCAGTCAGTATTCGCTTGGAGCTCTGCCCTCTCTTCCTGGTTATCTTACCCCAATGGCTGAAGTATGTCTTCTCCCAGGTTGCCCATAGAATTCTGTTGGGATACAAAAAAATGGTTGAGTGGAGGCCATCACTTTTGAGCATCTCATGTTGATGACTCTATCCCTTGCCACCATAGGAGATTTAAGTTAGAGAAAATGTCTAATAGCTTGAGCTCCTTGCGAGTACAATATCTTGCTCCTTTTTGAGTCTTCCTAGCTTAGTGCTAAACCTGGCCAAGTAGATGCTCAATAAAATTACTTCTTTTTTCTTTTTTTTTGAGACAGGGTCTCACTATGCAGTTCAGGCTGGCCTTAAGATCACTTTGTAGCTCAGGCTGGTCTCGAACTCACAGCAATCCTCTTGCCTCAGCCTCCCGAGTGGTGGGATTACAGGCATGCACCACCATGCCTGCCTAATAAAATTACTTCTTAAATGAATAATCCTTGCTTTTCTTTTTCTTCAAAGTGCTCTAATAAGGATTAAATTCAAGCATCCTCGTGACCACAGGCAAGACTGGACAATGGTCCTGCTTCATAATAGCTGTCATGAGTCATGCCCAGCAGAAGGCTCCTGGCATCAGAAGGCAAAAGACACAAAACCTGGGTGGACCCACTGGACCACTGCACAGAAGCCGGAGTCTTCAACCTCTCCACAGTTCTGTGTGCTCTGATGCAACATGGAAGTAGCAGCGCCTGCTCTGCCTACTTCCTGGATGGTGCTGGGAGCACAACAGCTGGGCTGGCGCTCAGCGGGGGAACACTGCCCCAGTGTACAAGAGGCCAGAGCTTAAGAGCTCCCTGGGCAGCACTGCAAAATATTAAAAAATGACAGAAGAACAAATATGAAAGTTCCCTAGAAGTTTCAAAGACCACACTGAAGGTATTACACAGATGACACGGTAGAAATGAGCTGCTCACAATTATTTTTTATTGCCTCAATTTCTTTTTTCAAGGACCAAAGCCAAGTGTACCTCCTACTCCTGCTGTGGAAACATCTATCCTGCAGAGGCGAGGCACGCCATGTACTTGTCTCTTTGGACCTCAATCATCTGCTTGGTCAGCATATGTACTCTACATCACAGTGGGGAAGTAAAAGTTAAGGCACAGAAGACAGTGTGAAGAGCAGCTGCTTCTCCACGGAGTTTCTGTGCCAGGCTCATCTAGAGTAGAAGCAAGACTGCGCTCTGCAGGCTCCTTGAGTAGCTATGGGGTACATAGCCCCAGAACAGGTATAGAGGGAAAAGCGGCTGCTGGAGGCAGCAGCCAGTGGCCAGCCAAGTGCAAGCAGTCATGCAGCCTCCAGACTCCAGGCCAGATCTTCCCCCAGGTTTGTCACCTCCCTGTTGGGTCAGCCATAGGGGTGATTTGCTTCCTCTGGATCCTGGTGCAGATGGTGTTGCTAAGGTAATCCGTGACAAGAAAGCAGAAGCCGCCCATGGGGCCTGCTGTTTCACCTGTGTGTCCACACATTTTCCTGTCTCAGGCAGAGAGATGCAGTCAGGCTTATTGATCTGGGCTGAGCATGTGTGCTGGGGCCTGAAGAGCGATGCTTGACCTGCGCAGCAGCCCGTGTCCCCCAAGCACTCTCCCTGGGCGTGTTTCTGCCCATGAAGCTGAACCCGGGGCGGAAGCTGAGGGACTGACATTACTATTTAGTGCCAGTTGTCAGGATGTGGCTCCGCTGAATTCACTCCTGGCCCAGATTCTAGCTGTATGCCTTCTGCTTACTTAGAACATCTGTAAAACAAGAAGGCTGGAGGCATGAACTCAGATCTGAGTTCTGTGGCTCTGGCTTCTCTGCTTTCTCCTGAGGCAGTCACCCCCTCCCACGGCTTTCAGAAAATGACCTTTTCCAAGAAACTATTTCCGTGTGGTTGGTGTCCTCCTGCTCCTGGGTGCTCTGGCTCAGGAGCACATCTTGGGAGAAGGAGAACATCAACCACAGGGATTCACATAGCTCCTGGAAGCCGAGGCAGGACGGCCTCCTTGCTCTCCTTCTCTTTTGGCAGGAACTCAGTGAGCCAGAGGCAAGATTCAGGCACTGAAGGCTGAGTCTTGCATCCCCTTCACCGCTCAGGCTTCTCCCAGTCTGCGAGACCAAAGTTCTCTGAGCAGCTCCAGAGCTGATCTACTTCCTCTAAACCACACTCCAAAGAAAGGAAAATCGAAACCAGAGTCCCTAAATGCACCCTGCTCTCACCCTGGGGACTAAGTCTGGTGGCTCTGCTAAGAGAGGTTAAGAACAAGAGGGTGCACGTAGTGAAACAATGTGGGTACCTGACAGCTCAGAGGAGGATCAGATCCTGGAGAAGGGCTGAAATCTAGAGCAAGCCGCAGCAGAGCAGAAAGGGGAGAAAGGCCTGTGCTCCTGTCCTCCAGCGGCTCCTAGAAGAGAGCACTCTGTATGCCAAGCTAGATTTCATTTCGCTTGCTGAGTTTCTGCTAAAAGAGAATGAGAGGAAGGAGGCCTTCTTCCACGGCTATACAGAGCAGACTCACGACAAAGCAATTGGTTAAAAGCACTCAGGAAACAACTGGCTACGAAGAGCATTCACAAGGTGCGACCTCTACTGGAGAGATGAAGAAAACTCATCCCTGGAGCCCTGGTACTGTGGCACTACTGAAGCTGGACCTTACTGGGAGTCTATTGAGCTACAGAATCCCAAATACCCTTTTCAGGGTGTGGTGGTGCAAGAAATTGCTCAGAACTTCATTTGTTCTTCCAGAGTGAAGTTACTGGTGCTTTGTAATTAGCATGTGAGGCCTATTTGGTTGGTCAACCTGTGCACTGTCTATGTCAAACTTGTAGCAGTTATGCCCAAAAGATATCCAACTATCATGTCACATACATGGAGAACTCAGGAATCCATTATGAAGCTGGGCATAATGGGGTAGGCCTGTAATTCCAGCACCCAGGAGACTGACACAAGAAGGTTTCTATGAGTTCAAGACCAGCCTGGCTAAGTAATAAGACCCTCTCCTAAAATAAATAAATAAATAAATAAATAGATAGATAGAATCCACTATAGTAAGGTGGGCTTGGGGCACACACCTGTAGTCCCAGCACTCAGAAAGCTGAGATGGGAAGATCACCGTGGGTTTAAGGCTAGCCAGAATACATAGTGAATTCAAGACCAGACAGAACTACAAAGCAAGACCCTGAATCAAAACAAAACAAAACAAAAGCAGTATGATGGGAAACACCATATTCTAATTTTTTTCTCTTCTTCCTGATATTGTCAATTCTAAATGTTAAAATTCCTCCCCCCCCCCCCCGCACTGGAACCAGGGATTGAACTCAGGCCCTTGCACTTGCCAAGGAAGTGCCTATTCCACTGAGCCATCTCCCCAGCCCCAAGATTTTTCTATAGAGTCGAAATGTGCCTAAGTATATGACTGTCCACCAGAAATGGTGGCTTTTCCATTCTCATCTGTGTGTGAATCTTTCTTACAAAGGGGATGGGAAGCATTAATCTAAGCAAAAATGTTCTGGTGAGCAAATTTCAACAGTTCAGCTTTACAACATTATAAATAAACCTGAATGGTTTTTCTAGACACATCAGCATTTGGAATTTAATAGTCGGCAGCGCCTCCCACTCTGGCTGGCCGCTCCCACCAACCTGCACTCATTCCACACCCCCATCCAAGGCCAGGACCATGCTCTGAGCATAGGGCCTTTGCTCCTCCCTGTCATTCTTCACTTTGCTATAACGGTATTCAAGAAGGTAAACTGGCAGGCACAGTGCCCGAGCCTGCAGTCTGAGCTACTACGAGTTCAAGGTCAGTCTGGGTGGCTTAGCAAGTCTCTGTCTGAAAATAAATTTTAAAAATCAAGGGGATGGTATGTAGCTCAGTGGTAAAGCATGAAGGCAAGGCCCTAGGTTTGGTCCCCAGTATTCAAGAGCAGGCGAGCTCAGAGCACAGCTCCCCTGAGCCAGAGTGAAGCAAGAACAGCTGAGTTACCAAAAGAAGCGGAGTCAGGTTCAGGTTCCCAGCACTCGTTCCCTCACTGCTGCTGGTCTCCTCCTCTCTACTGTCCCACTGCATTCTCTTTTCGATCGTGCAAATTTCCTTCATCTTGCAGGTGACATGGGGCACCAAGCAGCCTCACAGCCCCTGAATTTAACATCTTTGTAAGCATCACTGTGGCCATTTGTGGCCAGGTGCTGCTATGGTGACAAAGAGAAGTGAAGACAAGGTCAAGGCAGACAGCCCTGTGTAGTATGCCAAAGTGGATTTCCAGGCAATGGTTATGGCCCTCTGAACACATCTGATCTCAGAAGCTATGCAAGGCCAGGACTAGCTGGTCCTTGGATCGGGGAGAGGAGATTTTCAGAGAAGAGGAGAGAAGTGCTGAGCTGACAGTCCATGGCCACATCTCGAGGTCTCACCATGACCTCAGGCCTGATTCAATGCTGACTTTCTCCGAAGGGCTTTCCAGCTTCCCATCGCCAACTCCCCAGAATTTCCATCTGTGCCTCCCCGTGCACTTAGCCCCTGTTCACTGGTTTCTAGCCTTCTGAATAATGTTTCTTATGTAAATGCTAATGCATGCTCATTAAAGGAAAATTTAGAAGCACAGATAAACAAAAAGAAAAAGATTACTCAGAGGTCTCCCAACTAGAAGTGACTGATCAGCATTTGGGGATTCGAGCAGCATCTAGGTCTGTGTCTTTGCTCTCTGCCTGCATCCAGCTCCCAGAAGGCCACAGCCAAATCTCTCTCCTGTCTGTATCCTGACAGCCAGCGTATACTTGCCTTGCAACAGGGATTCCATTGTGTATTTTTAACAAGAAGATGCGAAGTAAAGGAATAAACAAATGCATGAGTAAGCAAATCAGATTAAAAATTCTAAAAGATGCCCCAGAGGCAGCACCAAGAAAGGCAGAGCCAGGTGCGAGGTCTCAGAGGGTCTGTGCAGCCCACTCTCCCTGTCCCTTCCCGGGCTGGGAGGTGAGTGGTGTACAGCGAATCGGCAGGACCCAGCCAGTGGCCATTAGTGGAAATGTAGAAGCTGAAGCCCTGGCCCACTGGGTGACTTGGAAATGTCAGCCATGGCTTAAAGGCAAAGACTTTCAGGGCAACAGCCCAGTCGGGGTCACCCCACATGTGCAACATTTTGGGCTCAGCAGGCAATCTGGCCAATGCAAAGCAGCTCAGAATGGGTTCTGGGAAATCTGATTTTAGCAGTCCCATTGACAGAGGAGTCTGTCCCCACGACGTGCCCCTCACTGGGTTGAAGATTATCATTGATTTATCTGGAACAGGAACAGCAGGATTCCACATCACATCTTGGAAGGCAGCCTGGGCAAAGGCAGAAAATTAGCAGATCTTTATTATTAATTCCAGTACCACAACTCCCCATGGGTCTGTGCAATAAATCACCAGCTCTCTTAATGGGAGTTTCTCCATGGTTAAGTAGATCTAATGTTTTTATATGGGGCAAGTCCTCATTCTCAGTTATAAAGGCAGCCTCAACCTTCACAAACATTCATTAATCATACCCAGGTCTAGAATATGGTGCATGCTGCAGAGGATGCAGAGGTAGCACAATCCCTGTGTTTCATTTATTTCAGCACTGTACATCTGCTGAAGCCCTTCTATGTCCAAAATGCTATGCTGCACACTGGACCTCATAACATATTGCAGTTAGTATTCCCTTTTAAAAGTGAAAATATGAAGCTCAGGAGGTTAAACAACTTGCTCAACTTGCCCACAGTCTCTTATACAGGTATGAGAGGTATAGAATTAGAAAAGCAGAAAGAATCTTAACAGTTTATTATCATTTTAGTGCCAGTAGAAATATCCAAGTCCAGCTTCATGGTGCACACTTGTAATACTGGCATTCTGGGAGGCTGAGGCTGGAGGATCATAAGTTCAAGTTTAGTCTGGGCAACTTAGCAACCTATCAAGACCTTGTCGGAGGGGCTGGGAGATGGTTCAGTGGAATAAGCACTTCCCTGGCAAGCAGAAGGGCCTGAGTTCAATCCCTGGTTCCACAAAAACAAAAATAAAAAGACCTTGACTGAATAAAAATTAAAAAGATTCTGGATACCATTCAGTGTAAAGGATCTGAGTTCAAGCTTTAGCACTGGAAAAACCACCAACAAGCTCAGCCAACATTTGCAG
>PVKA01036055.1:0-22126 GCA_004027165.1 Ctenomys sociabilis
AGTGCCTTTCCTCTTGCTAAGTGTTGCTGCTCTCTTTCAGCACCACTATTTTTCTTTCAAAACCAGCATTTGGGTTAAATTATAGACCCCCAACATAGTTCCATGGATATGAGGCCAGGTTTCACATCTTAACATCTCAATTTATATTTTTGGGACAATCCGAGCCAAGTCTCCATTGTCATTTAATGATGCTTGTGCTAGCCACAACCCTCCTTCCCATTAGCAGAATTCATCAAGACTTGACTACGCTCCTCCACGGGGCCTGAGCTTTGCATTTTCCCCTTTCTTGCCCCCTATGCCTGTGGCAGAGCCCATGATTCATCACTCTCTTTAAACATCCGAACAACGAGGCTGCCGCCTTCTAGGCGCTGCAGAGCCAGGGACGGCTACGCTCGCTTAGCGCATGCCTGGCAAGGTACATCGTGATAGCCGCAGGGTTTCCAACAACAGGGAGGTAATTTTTCACTAAAATGTATTTTAAAATTCGAGAGCAGTTATATGCCTTCCTTTTTCTTAAATTGCAGAGTGATCTAATGAGTTTTTAATGTGAGAAGCCATTTGCGCTGCCCGAAGTGCTGCAGCCTCCCACCCGGTCTCCACATTCCGCCAGGCACTTCTGCTCTGCGTTTCACGGGCTATGGTGGTAACAAGCGAAGCAAAGCAGACTCATTTTTCAACACTCTCGGCTGTTTCTGTCGCTGCTAAGACAGAGCTTTAGTTTTTAATTTGTTGTTGGTTTCTGCAAAGCATAAATCACATTATTGGTTTTAAATGATGAGCTATGCTATTATTTTAGAGTTGGAAAGAACAAAACAGGACCTTTGTGTGAAAATTCAATTTTAAATTGCTTGATTAATTTGTTTTAGTGGCATACAGCAAAGACTATTCTTTATTATGCTGGAATAAGCCAATTTACTGCAAATCAGTCTAGCAAATGAAATGCCTGGAGGTACTTTATAAATTGCCATACTGTCTGGGTTGTAGTGAATATAAATGAATCAAAATGCAAATTCCTAGTACAGTTTAAAATGTTTCCAGGAGCATTTGTGTATAAATCATTGAGCCCACTTTCGTTGTTGATTATATTCAGCTAAGATTATGTTTGTTTACTCTTTCTTCTCAATTGTGACAGAAATTTGAAGTTGCCAACCAGTTTGAATGATGAATTTCATTTGGTTGATAAGGTTCACCATGCTTCATTCTTGCTGGCCAGAAGATCGTTTTAATGCTGGGTTGTGAACATTTCATATATAGTCATCACACGCTTTTTTTTTTGTTTTGTTTTGTTTTTTCTTTTTGCGGAACCAGAGATTGAACTCAGGCCCTTGCGCTTGCCAGAGAAGTGTTTATTCCACTGAGACATCTCCCATATTACTTGGTCAGTGTAATGCACATTAATATTGCACCAAATGTGCATCCTTTTCACACTCCTTTGTTGGTGAGATACAAAGGACCGGAAGTGTGGAGGATTATTTTATACACACACAAGTGCACCATCTGGGTGTATCTCTGTATACTCCAATACTCGGAGATAGATATGTAGCTGTTGATGGCAACATCTTGGATGTTGATGTGATTTCCTAAGGAGTGGGGAAATCACAAATAAGATAGAAACAAAGATACACTGACCTGAACAATTGGTTTTCTGTTTGTGAAAGTGGACACACTTCTTCTACCAGTTGATTGTTTTTAGAGGAGATAGAGGTAAGGTACAGGGGAATGTCCTCCACATATAGAGCAGTAACTGAGCCAGCTTTTCCTATAGCTAACAGATCTTATATAGAAAATATTAAATAAGTCAACCTGAAAATCTGATCTCTTCATTTGAGAAGGAATATGCTGTTTCATGATATGAGTGGTCAGCCACCCTTAATTAGTGGGTGAGGAGTATGAGTTAGAAAGCAGAAGCGGAGGGGGAAGTGGCAGTCCACATGGGGCTGGTTAGCAGGCAGTGACTGAGCCTGTTACAGGTGAGACCCTGCTGGCAGGGTGGATGGGTCACTGAGCAGCAGCAGCACAAGCAAACTCCAGGAGCCTGGCCTGGTGAGGGCTGCAGTCAGCAGTTAATGGACAGTCAGTAGGGCCGGTGGGGAGGAGAGATGAAGGCATTCTGGGCAGAGGGGGCAGCCCTGGCAGGGTGTCTGCAGGATAAGGGCTGGCCAGAAGACCCCTGGCTGTGGGGAAGAAGGAGAGCAGGACGAGAGGGCACTGGAGATGGGCGGATGTGCACTCGGTAGGAGTGGATCGGGCTGAGCGCGTGTGCTCCAAGGGCTCTGGGCTCCTGAAGCAGGAGTGAGAAAGCGAGGAAGAGGTGAGAGCAGAATGTTCAGATCTACATTTTTAAAAAGTTGACCTACAGCAAGCTGGTTGTTGAGGAGGAAAAGGGCGGACGGGGACACAGTTGAGGAAGATTGTGCTCGAGCCAAGCAGGAAAGCTCAGTTCGAGGAAAGAATGGTAGTTGAGGTAAAGACTAGGCAAAGGCAGGTGAAGGGACAGGTGTTGTGGTCGGTGTTGGGGGGCCATCAAGAAAGTGAGGTGCTACATGTGCCCTCCGGGTTCTCCAGAGCAAAGTCTGCATCGTAACTCATTCTCCTATGACTTTTTTTCTTGTCTCTTATTTGTATTTATTACCCCCTTT
The DNA here is from genome assembly GCA_004027165.1 of Ctenomys sociabilis. NCBI lineage: Eukaryota > Metazoa > Chordata > Mammalia > Rodentia > Ctenomyidae > Ctenomys > Ctenomys sociabilis. The sequence continues at coordinate 2,640 of PVKA01036055.1, forward strand.
AAAAACAAAAACAAAAACGTTTACTTGACAGTATCGCAGTAACTGGTATGACATGACAAGCGGTATGTATTTAGAAAACCAGAATGACAGGCATCCAAGTGTGACCCTGCTATTACACATTGTTATCTTCAGTGCAGCTGCTTAGCTCACAGATATCAGCCTATATAGTTAGTCAGGGTGAGAATCCGACCAATTAACTGCTAGTTTCAAAAACCTGCTGATGTTTCTCAGGATTGTTGCCTCACTCATCTTGTGCATACAAATGTATGGTTTTGCCCCTGCCATGTTTCCTAGCTTTTCTCCTTGCCCTCTCTTCGATATTTAATTTTTAAGTTCTCACTTTCCTTTTAATTGTGTTATAACTTTCTATTTTTTCTTTTTTCTTTTGAGTTCTTACACTAGGGAGACTATGATATTTACACATGTGGGTCTGGTTTATTTCATTTATGATTATATCTTTTGTTATGAGTATAACAAAAGTTACATTTCTTGTTATATAGTCTTGCTTTATCTTGGTCTTTACCATGCAGCAGAAAGGTATAAAAATGAGGTATGAAAAGCCAAGCCATATTAATATGTTGGGCTGTAAAAGGCTCAAGTCAACAACTTCTGACATTGGCAGCCCTATGGATAATCCATTACTATTATGGAGTACTAGATTATATTAGATTATTTTACTGAATTCACACACTTACAATATTTAAATGACAATGCAATACCCATCTCTGACAAAACTAAACAAAAAAGGGGATATATATGAAGGACATTTTGTAGTGACATATATATATATATATATATATATATATATATATATATATATATATATGACAGATATACAACTACTCTGCCTTAATTCAGTGAGAAAGACTTGTACTAATAGTGTTTGGACAGGATATCCTGTCTGCATCTTGTACTATGAATAACCACTATGAAGACAACAATATGCAATGTATAATTTATTGGAACTGTCCCACTAACCTATTTTGAAACTGTCTCATTGCTATTTCTTTCTCAATAAAATTAAAAATAAAAAAGAGAGACAAGGACAAAAAGTTCAGCTTTCTTGAAAGTGAGTGGTAATATGCAATCATATGTCCAGTCTTACTCAACTATATCTGTTAATCCAGCCAAAAGATTTGATGAGGAAAATAGATGATATGCCCACCATTGTTAGTTATTCTTGATTTGAAAATCTGTTACACATGTATTACTGTATGTCACCCTGTGTTTGTCTTTGTTTTTAAATTTTTGTTTTTGCTTTTGTTTTCATTTTCAAAATAAAACACAATTAATTTTTAAAAAATAACTTATTCCCCTAGTTAACTCCTGAGGAAGGTCTGTGCTTTGATTTAAAAAATGCTCATAGACAGGCTAATGAGGAAACGATGTTTTCTTGTGCCTTCCTTATACACCAGGCTAAATGCATCACAAGTATCACCTGCGCTGACGTTCACTTCACAAATCTGCACTGAGTTCTGATGATGTGCTTGCTGTTTTAGCCACGTGTTAGCCTTTTCATCTTGTGAATGGGAACTGTAGATTGGAGACCTCAAGGTCTGGCCTAGGCTGTGTGACATCAGGGCCCATTAGAATCCTGGTTTGTGCTGCTTTGGAATTATAGGCCTTTCCACCTTGATGCCATGTTATTTTTGTGACATGTCATAGGGCAGGATGGGAAGGCTGTGTGCAGGTGGGGTTGTTGCAGCAAGCAGAAAGAAGCATGGAAACAATGCCCAGGCTCTGGAAGCAGATTTATTTATGGCAATGGGCAATAACCAGGAGCATTCCCAGAATATCTGGCGGTCCAGACTCCCAGGGGATAAGCAAGCAGGAGATACATCTGCAGAAAGGCTTGTCAGTGGGGACTGGCTTATACACTGTGCACCTTTGTGACCAGCCATTGCTAAGAGACAGAAATAACTGGAAGTAACAGGCACTGTATGTCTGCATAAAATAAAAGCCATCGCCTACTCTCTGTTGTGATGAACATAACTTCAGATAACCTGGGAAGGTTTTTGTTTTAAATTTAATTTTTTTTTTTTTTTTTTTTTTAGTACTGGGGATTGAGCTCAGGACCTTGTGCTTGCCAGGCGAGCACTCATTCTACTGAGCTATCTCCCTGCCCCCTGGAGAGGGTTTTGTGAAAGACTTCCGTGTCCACCATGCATACAAATTAATCTCTACACAAGATCTCAGTGTAGTAAAGTTGTCAGTTCATAAACCCTTTTTCCCACAGACTCCTGTCTCCCATCATCTAAGTATTTCTCTTGCTCTCTCTGGAACATTTTCTCCTGTTTCCAAGATCAGCCAACTGCTGGGGCCTATGCCCAGAGACGGGAGAGGCTCCCACTCCCTCTTGCACGTCAAATTTCTGCCAGCACGTTTTATGGCGCTCCGCTGAGATGCCAGAAACACCGGAGGAATGCATTTATCTTTTGCTAGTTATATTTCTTGGGTTCCCCTGCCTTGGAGTTTCCCATCTGGTGACCATAGATGAGAACCTTTTCTTTGTGCTATCATGCAAGGTATAGACCAAAGGATGGTGCCTGTCAGCACCTTATTCCAACTGTCGAATTGTGGAATAGGCTTGCTTTACTAGCTGAGAAGAAATACTGACAGAGACGACCTGGATTCAGTGACCTCAGCCAAAAATAGTTACAGACAGAAAAAAGCAATCATGTGTGATTCCCAGCAGGCAGCACAGCATTCCAAAATAACCGTTCCTCTGCTGAACTTTCTCTGAATGATTGCAGCACGATTTTACAGCAACAGTTGCTGGATACAATTATTGTGTGCCTTTTCTGAGAGGTTCCCCTTGAGGCTGCCGATGGTTGGAGGCTATGCATTTTGTAATATAAAAAGAAATGAGATAAATACAATAGATATAGTGGCTGGGGAAAAAGCTGCTCAAAAGAAATGACAAAGTGCAATAGAGAAAGGGCAAAGAAAGGAAGGGAAATATATTTATACATAGGTAATTAAGTTAGTTAAGCAGCTAGTTTCTTTTAGTTCATTAAAAACAAAGTTTGGAGCTAATATTGTTTGGACAAGATATCATGCCTATATCTTGTACTCTGAATAACTACAACAACGACAGTATACAATGTATTAATTGTTGTAGCTCTCCTAATAACTGATTTTGAAATTATGTTTCATTGTTATTTTTTTTTCTTTAAAATAAAACAAAAGCAAGAAATGACATAGATTTTGCCTTCCAAAATTGACAGAATTATTGGGAACAGCTTCACTCTCTGATTTTAAATGACTGGAAAACTAGATGAAATATGTGAGAGGAGATCTTCTAGAGACCTAGAAGTGGCACAGCCTGGATCTAGGAGCCTTGGAAAGGAATCATCTCAGATAAACCCAAATCCACATGTTTTCTGCCACAGAGAGGGAAATGGGATACCTAGAATGAGTGGAAGGGCCAACTGAAAGGACAAGAAAGACACCACAGTGTAAAGAAGACAGAGGCAGGGCGAAGAGTGTGGTAGAGAAAAAGGAATTTACAAATGGGTCCTCTTGGGGCTGAGCCTGAAGATACACTTACAAAAGATGAAAGTGTGGTGGATATTTAAATTTAAAAATGTATCACAGTGAAACCACACAACTTTCAACTCCCTCCACAGCAGGCCCCGCTTCCCAGGAGCTCATCTCATGGTTCCCCACACTTTCTGCAGTGCCATGGTACGTCCTCCACCTTGAGTGTCTGCGGGGGCACTGCAGTGGCTGCATCCATACCCTGGGTGCATTCAGAGCTTTGCCCACTTGGATCCATTCTGAATGGTCCAAATGCTCACTGGGCTCTGGAAAAGAGACAGAAGTTGTGTGGCGCCAGATCCAGCACATACAGTGGATGAAGACTGCCAGCACTGCCAGCCACCTTTCCATGGCGCGGCACTTGGTAGCCATGCTCGCTGCGCTCACTTTTTATCACACCTTTACAGACACTTAGGCAGAGGACTCACAGGACTGCTTTAATGTGGCAAGAATGAAGGGACATGTGTGACTGAAACACAGAAGGATATTTCCAGGAGGATTAAGGACAATGTGTCTCTTACTGCAATAAACACTTTTAAATATGAACACTCACTATGTGTTTTGGTCAGACCTTGTTCATGGTAGAAGCCAACAAGCCTGAAAGGAATTAGTGAGCAGTTATAAGCTGAGCCATTTCTATTCCTCCTACATGGCCAAGAGGTGGTGGGATTCTGCGAGGCAGAGCAGAGGTCTCACTTAGCATCTGGGGCATTTCTAGGTACCCTAGAAAGGGGCCCCATCTGCCCCTGACTCTTCAGGTGGCACTGCGATCTGACCGAGTGCCTCCTTCGCATGTCTCATCCATGCTTCATATTCAGTCTGCTGCCTTAGTGGAGTGTAGCTGCTACACCTGGCGCAGGGGGCAGGCAGTTTCATATGAAGTCCCCCGGCTTCTGGAGCAAGGTCAGAGCTACTGGAAAGCTGAAAGCCAGCACGGCATCATGGACATAAATGTGATGCTGGCCAATGTCGAGTAAAAGATGCCAGGCTGTGGATGTTATTATAAAGATTCCAAAAGATAGATAAAAAATGAACAGAGCAGCACAACAATAAACAGGACTTGCAGCAGAAGCATGCAGTAGCCATAATGCTAGGTGAGACTAAGAGCAGACTGAGGGCTGCAGAAGAAAGAAAACAGTCAGTGGAGTTCAAGATGTCCCACAAAACTGTACCCAGACTGATGTTCTAAGAGAAGCATTTTTGACATTCTAAGAGATGCACTTCAGGTGTCTGTAGAAAACATAAGCTTATTTGGAGTCCCAGGAAACAGACAAACAGACACAGAGACAGCTGCCTGGCAGTACATCAAAATAGAAGTGCTAAAATTCAACTAGCAGAAAAACAGGAGAGCAATGCACATATTCCATGCAGAGAACAAAGGTGAAGTCTTCACAAATAAGCACAAATTAATGGAATAATAATTTCATGAAGTAATAAAGGAAAAAAATCTGCAACCTACAATTTTATATTCATTGAAATTATTCAGCAATAAAAATCAAATCAATATTTTAAAAATGGAAAAAATTGAGAAAGTAGGTCACCAGTGAGATTCTACAAAGCACTAAAAATGTTGAAATATTGAAGAAAATGTTACTATATGAGGGGCCGTGGAGATGGCTCAGTGGGATAAGCACTTCCCTGGCAAGCTCAAGGGCCTGAGTTCAAGCCCCGGTTCTGCCAAAAAAATAAAAAGATAGAGAAACCAAGCATAACAGCGGAGGCTTGCCTGGAACTTATTCATCCTTGGGATCAACTCAGAAAATGTTACTATATGAAAATTTTTGTGCACATAAGGAAGGAAGAGTGCTAGAAATGAAAATATGGGAGTAGAACTAAGTTTTTTAAAAATTTTATTAAAAGGTAATTGACCATTAAAGGCAAAAATTATTATAACATATCAACCAAAATTCAATAATACATGACATTGTACATATATTTGTTTTGCATAATTTATTTCATCTTTATTAATGTGTATAATCATAGATGTATAAATGTACAAAGGCAAAGATGGCGTAGAGATAAAGTTTCAAGAGCTGTTAAGATTCTGCAAAGCAATTTGGTGTGGGCTCTTCGAAGCAAACTGTGATGACTTAGATGTCCTAACCTGTCTGCTAAATCAAAAAATCCAGAGGAACCAGGGAGCCAGGGTCCTCACTTTGCAGGCATCCCCACCCCGTGCACAGCTAGGCATGGAGGACCTTGCCTGAGTGCTGTCCCTGCCCTGGTGGAGGGACCTGCTCACTGTAGAGCAGAACAGGCTTGCTTCCCCTTGCCTTGCTCCTGCTGCTTTTGGTGACCTTGGACAGATGCCCCTGTGCCGCACTGTCCTGCCTTGGAGCCAGGTGAGTATGGACTGAAACCTCTGCAAACTGTGAGCTAAAGAAGCCTTTCCTTCCTTAATTTTGGTTGGTTTGTATTTTGTCCAAGAAAAGTAACTGAGCAAAGCCATAAACAGTAAAATCAATCATGGGGCTAAAACATGGAATGAAAGTATACTCAATAAATTCATAAAGCAAGAGTGGAAACACCCAGGAAGCAAATCACTGAGGAAAGTAGAAAATAATGTTCAAAGGGTGAACATGAAAAATGCAACATACTGAAATTTGGGAGTCACAGCTGAAACACTGCTTAGCAGCACGATTCTTTTAAAACTACTTATGTAAATTAGAAAGAGAAAGCTTAAATTGGTAATCTGAGCTTCCACCTTAAAAATTAAAAAAAGGATACATTAAATTCAGGGTAGGTTGAGGGGAGAAAATGCTAAAACTAAAAATAGAAAACAATAAAATATACAAATCAGAAAACATTAAGAGAAAATTCCATTTTATCAAGAGCCCTGGGAGGGTATAAAAATCTGGCAGACCTCTAGCCAGGCTGATCAGGTAAAACAACTCAGAAACATGAGCAAAAGGGCTGGCCTGGTAGCTCAGAGGACTAAAGCAACTGCTTGGACAGGTGCAGGAACCAGAGTGCAATCCCTGGCGTGCGGTGCCGGCCCCACCCCCAGGGTGTGCTGAGATGACGACTGAGACTGGGCGTGGTGGCACGTGCCTGTAATCCCAGTGCTTGGGAGGCTGAACACAGAGGATCACTATGAGTCTGGTCTGTGTTGTGAGACCCTTAGACCCTGTACAAATACGTAAAAGAAACGTGGGCTAAGATTCTTTACCAGTGCAAAATGCGAAGGGTAAAGAAGCAGGCGAAAGGCAGCGTTGTCACACGCCTCGCCAGGGGAGCATGCAGGACACCACACTGTGTGGTGGAGTGACTGTGCAGAAAGAGGTCGCGAGCTGGGTGTGGTAAACGCACCTGTGGCCCCAGGGCTGCGGGAGGCTGAGGCAGGAGGACCCAAGATTCCAGGCCAGTCTGGATGACTTAGAAAAACCTTGCTGTGAAATATAAAACCAAAAAGGGGCTGAGGATGTAGCTCAGTGTGGAGGGCCCTGGCCACAGGGCCCAGGACAGCAGACAAGGAGGCAGACAGCCATCCCAAGATTAGAGGGCTTGGAGGAGCATGGGCTCCTCACATGAGGCTGCAGGGAATGCAAGCAGAAGGCACACATTAGAGCAGAGTCCATCAGTTTCTTATAAGTTTAAACACACTCTAACACACTCTCCAGCCATCCTTTTAGGATTCTATCCAAGACTAAACCCAACCAGCCAACCATATTCACCCCAAGACTTGTATCCAAGTGTTCACAGGAGCGATGTTCATAATGACCATGACTAAAAACAACCCAGTTGTCCAATTGGTAAAAGAAAAAAAAAAGCACTATATCTCCAAATTGGAGTATTACTCAGCAATGAGAAGGAGTAGTGCTCCACGCAGCAGTGGATTTTCACAGTAGATATCAAGAGCTCTGTGCAGGAAGCCAAGTCAAAAAAGACTCTGTGCTGCATGATTCCATTTATAGTAAACTATAGAAAGTGGACTGGTGCTTGCCAAGAGCTGGGACTGGAGAAGAAGTGTGCGCACGGCATGAGGGGCTTTTTAGAGTAGGGAAGCTCTCAACAAGCTTATGGTGGTTGACAGATCTGTGCAGTTTCCCAAATGCTTTGGATCACTTCCACTTACCCCAGGGACACAGTGGCCAATACGCAGGCACAGTAAGGGCTTTGTCCTCGTGGGGTTTGCCCTCTTTGCACCTGATCACACAGGGCCCCAAGTGAATGGAGACGTGTGAAACTGTGTGCCAAGACTACCTTTTTATTTTATGAAAACATTTCATGAGCAGATAATAAGAGAATAGCCATAGCTACTCACTGTGTATCAATATCCTCAAACTAGTTACTCAGACATAAACCCAAGAGTCTTCCAAAAAAGAAACAGCACATAACATTTTCTTTCTTTTTCTTTTTATTATTTATTTATGTGTTGGTACAGGGTCTCACTACACAGCTCGCACTTGTAATGATCCCCCCAGACTCCTGCATGCTGGGATTACAGGCGTATGCCAGCATGCCCAGTTTTGGTGGCCAGCATGGCGTGCCCAGGGTTCTGGGACAGGCACAGCATGCTCAGATCCTGGTCCTTGGGCTTGCCAGAGGTGACCAACCCAAAATATTACTTTCAATGACCTCACGTAAACTGGTGGGATCAATAACCCCACAACTGTGCTCTGGACTGTGAGCCCTGTCCCTAGACACGGCTAGTAATCCTGCACAAATGCACAGGGCTGCTGATGCTATAGGACGCAACTTGCAGAACTGCAAAGATACAATGCAGTGTGCCTTAAACAGCAAATCCTGGTTGTCAGGATGCTGAAGTCCAGGAGTGCCAGGGCCAGGCCTGGAGTCTTCTGAGTCTCCTTCCTTAGCCTGCAAATGGCTACCCGCCTCCTGAGGTTGTCACAAATTTTTCCCATCTGCGCTCCACAGTGTGCCTCTGTGTGTCCAAGCATCCTTTTGTCATGGCGACACCAACTGGAGAGCATGAGGGCGATCGCGTAAGCTGATCGCCTCTCTAAAGGCCTGGTTTACTGCTAATCACGCTTCCACGTCCTGGGGTGAGGGTGCCAGCTCCGGATCTCAGAAGCGCACGAATCAGCCCACACATACAGTTTCCTCCTGGGCTTCGGAGCCACCAAGCGCTCACAGTGCTATCTCTTCAAGTCCTTGACAATCTCTGGCGGTTGAATCACAGAAAGACCAGTCTCTTCTGTCTCAAGTATATAGCGCCCTGCAGGGCTGATAGACAGAGGTGACAAAGAAGCGCCAGTGTCTGGTGCGCTTTCAGCGCACCCAGAAGGTCCCATGCTGGCCCCATGGCCTCCATCCTGCAGAGTTCCTCCTGGAGCTTTTTTCCAGTGGGAGATGACTGCAGCAGAGAATCTGAGGGTTCGGCTTGGTTTTACCCATTGGTCCTTTGCCTATAAGACATACTAAGTATCTTCAAATAGTGAGTTCTGGTTACCGCTGTACAAAGGGGGACCCTGGTATCCTTGGTGCTGAGCCTGACTCAGGTTGGCTTTGCATTTCTCGAAGGTGAGGTCGCATCCCTCTCATGGAGCCAGAGCTGCGGCTGGGTCTGTAGCAAAGGTGGAGGCCATTGCTGAAGGGACGATTTCCAGATGGAGAGAGGCCCTGTCTGTAAGACCTCCCACCGCGGACCTCAGTGAGAGGGAGGAGACATACTAGGGACGGACACAGCAGGCCTGAGCTCAGACCAGAGGCTCAAGACTGGTGGGGGAGCTTCTGAGAGTCATGGTGTGGGAGCTGCAGACAGGGCTGCTTGCTAGAGGCTTCTGCCGGGCGCTTGACGTTCCCATGCGCTTTCCATGAGTTCTCGCCTTCACCTGAGGTCAGCAGACAGATGCGTTCCAGGGAGGGGTTTGGGAGGACTGGGGCTGCTGCTAGAATAATTAGCAGGTTTCTTGTAAATATGTTATGTTATGTCATGTCATGTCATGTCATGTCATGTCATGTCATGTCATGTCATGTCATGTAGAGAAAATAATAAAACAAAAGTTGAAAACAAGATAATAGGAAAGTAACAACAACCAACACACTTCGTGTCATCATCTTTTTGCATCTCGGTTCCTCTAACTTTGCGAAAGCTCAGCACATCTGGCTAGCGGTGTCATTTCGGGAATGCGGGGCTGGCATTGGCTTTCCCCACAGCTTGCTCAGCGCAGAAGGCCGCCCTGCTCCGCCGAGGTCCCAGGCGCTCCAGAGTGCTGAGGTCTCTGGCGCGTTTCTTCTGTTACATGAGAGGAAATAGGTCGCGGGGAATTCAGTGATTTATGAGAGGCAGAGAACCATGTGCAGAACTGGACTGCAGACTGACACTTTTCTATTTTTATCCCTCTACGTGTGCCTTTAACAATACGAAGAAATGAAGAGTTGTTTCGTTCAGGTGTAGTGAACACATATATTTATTCATTGTGAAATATGAGGACCTGAGCTCTTCTCTCTCTCTTTTTCTTTCTCTCTGATGGAATCCAAAGTGGAACTGTACCTGTGGAGAGAAGCTGGTTCAGGAACCTAGAGAAAAATCTGCTATAAGAAACAAGGCATCCAGGGAAAGGACTGTAATATCGTCTCATCTCTTTTTCTCTCTCCTCCTCTCCCCTCTCTTTCCCTCCCCCTTTTCTCTCTTCTCCCCTGCCCTGCTCTCCCCTCCTCTCCTCTGTCTCTGTCTTTTTCTTCCGTGTATATCATGATAAATGAGAACGATAATGAAAGAGGAACTTAGGAGGGTGAAGGAACAGGACCAATGCAGATGCCTTATGTTAGGGGACTGCGTGACCCTGTTATATAACGCAACGGAACTCCCAGCACCCTTTACATAGTTGAACAATGAACTTCTAGTCTGAGAGATGATCTTTTGGTGCCATGATAACTGAGATAGCGGAAAGATTAAAAAAATAAATAAATGACCATTTTCACCACATATGAAAGTGCACAGGATACATATATTACAGATTTTCCAAACAAAAATAGCTGATTAGCAATGATTAATATAGTACCTATTTTTTAATCATCAGATCTGTTGCTCAGATCAACAGAGTTATGTAAGATCAGACATATGATTAAATATGTATTATTTGATGTTTCCCTGTTTCTGTCTTTGTTTCTGATTTTTGTTCTTGCATTTGTTATTACCCTTCAAGATTAAGAAATAGAACAAGTCAAAATTCATTCTGCTATTCTATTTGGATTCATCAAATTTTCTCCAAATAAATGCTCAGCATAGTTAAAAAAAAAGTGGATGGAAAAATGATCAAGGAAGTTTGTCAAAATTATGCTCAGGCTTTCTTGGGATAGTGGGATTACAGGAGTGTGTGTATATGTGTGTGATCTTCTTATGCCTAATAATACTGCATTTTCTATAATGAACACATTTTCATTGATATTAAAAGAGGAAAGACTTATGTTTTTAAAAGTAATACCTAAACAGAATTCTGGACCAAGGACTCTGCGAAGTTTCTCTCTCAGCAAACTTCAGCTGTGCCTTTAGGACCACTCATCATTTCTGGTGTGGTATCAGGGGTCGAGCCCACTTAGCTTCTGCCAGTGCTTCAGCACCTGTCCTGCAGTGGTGAGCACAGGAATTCTTTCTCCTTGTGTCGCAGGAGTATGAGGGTGGCGGGCTGAGTTCTTAGATGATGCTGGGAGAGTTAATGCTCTTACAGTGTTTTTTATTAGTTAAGTCAGATTCAGAACTCTAGCACACAACTTCCAGGTTATTATTTTTTTTTAATGTATTTGATAGAGTCTAGAGGATCTCACTATGTAAATTGGTGAGATTTACCAATTTACATAGCTATGCTCACCACTATACCACCAATGCAGGCTCACTATGTAAATTGGGCTTATAGTGATTCTTCTGTTTTCAGCCTCCCAAGCACTGGGATTATGGGCTTGTGCCACCACACTCATTCTCAGCATGCCATGAGGGCGGGGCTGGCAAGACCGTTTTCCAGGTTCTTAGCATCTTCAGAGGGACCACACTGAATGAAACAGTGTCCTCTTAGGAGAACATGTTCATGATCACCGTGGAAACATCAGGGTAGAGTCACCTACACAGCGCTGGCAGCCTAGTGCACCTCTAGAGCTGGTATTTGATCTTGACTCATTTGGTAGAGCTGTTCGAAAGGATGGAACTGGTGCCTCTCCTTTCTCACACTGCATGTGTGTTGACATTTGAATTTTCAAAATATCAAGGATTTCTCCGGCATGACTCACCCGAGGCAAATACCTTTGTTTTCCTCCCATGCATGGTGGGCTGCAGATCCAGGGCTATGTGGTAGTGGTGGAAGCACCCGTGTGCATTCAGCCTACTTTCCAAAATATTTCCTGCACATTTTCAAACTGCAGACTAGTAATTAAATTTGGTACAGAAGTTTTGTTTGTATTTTGATTTTATCCTAAAGAACTAAAACACATGGTGATCTCTGTTACCAAGTTCCTGGGGGATGGCTCTTATGCCACTGGCTCTGGCTTTGGTCACTGTAAGAAGAGCACAGCTGGAAAGCCGTTCATTGTCTTTGCTGTGATGTCTACTCTCGAATTTGATGAGGCCTGACTTCTTTCCTTTTTCATTACTGTGTCTGTCACTAGAGTTAGCATGCTTCCCTTTCAGGCTCCCTAACCACACTGAAGTCGGATAATTTTCCGACGCACTCTTGTGTGCTATGAGAGGAGATGATTCATGGTGCATCTGGGAAAAATGTTTCTGCTGGACTTTTCTGGTTGGTCAGAAAACAAGAAACCTTATGAGTCAATGTGATGCTGCTGGGCCTGCCTGATGTGGGATGGATCCAGATCTGTGCATGGAGGGAAAGAATCCAGGTAGGTTTGTTTTTCTAGGCCCAAGAGTGGGGACAGTGGTGTAAGGTGCTTTGGTAACTGTTCTTCTAGCGCTAAAACCCAGCACAAATTTACTTCCTATTATTTTCCAAAGTTTCTCTTCAGTTACCTCTTACGTCATTTCCTTGTTTTATAGCTGTGCTTGGCTGTAAAGATGAGGGGAAGCAGTGACTCCATAGCATCCTTCCAGACTGGAATGATTGTGTTGTAGGCAGCTGAGTTAGAAATATTCTAGGCAGTCAGACAGGGCCAGACCCTCAAGGAGACAAGATGGAAGACAAGGTGACCTTGCAACTTGGAAGAGACAGACACTCCCTATGGGCCACACCTCAAGACCAAGACAAAAAGAAGAAGCACAGCTACATACTTCCCTAGGGATGGGCATCAGAGATTGATATTCTAGACAGGTATCAATCACTTTGCTTTTTTTCTATTTTTTGGTGCAGGGTCTCGCTATGTATGCAGCCCACATTCATTGTGATCTTCCTGCTTTTTTGCCTCACATGTGCTGGGATTACAGGCGCGCCCCACCACCCCTGGATTGTATCACCAGCTCAGCACACCCAAAAGAGCCTAAATGAGTCACTAGCCCAACCCACAACAAGAGACCCTGTCCCATATTCATGCCTGCTTGCTACGTGACTCACTTCCCCATTTGGTACTGGATTTAATCAATTTTACCTGAATGATGGTGCTTATAATCTCATTGGTTGACCATAGTTTTGTCCCACCTCTTGTCCACCTAAGTGAGTTCCCATGTCTTTCCCACCTTAGACCCGCCTCACTACATGGTTTTCCTCTATAAAAGTCCCTGAAAGAGACAGCTTCCAGGGGGAACTACCCACTCGGGCCCCCCTCCTATCCCTCTCTTGGACAGGAGCTTTCTTTCCCTCAATAAATCTATTCTGCTCATAACCTCCATTTGTTCCTAAAATTCATTCTTCAGTTTTAGAGAACACGAACTTGTACAAGTCAGGTCCAGAGATTGTTTTTCCCTATGTCATTTGGAGGTCACCCACTGGAGATCAGTTTTTCTCCCTGTATCAGTTGTATTTTGGTTAGTAAATTACTAGATCATAAATGTACTGAGGGCAAGATGTGCTTGATGTTTCTCAGTGACAATGATGACTCAAAGTACCATTCCTAGAATGCTGTAGTTCTTCAGGAGCTGTTTGCAGCCTTCAGTGATTATACTTTCATTAGAACTTGTGGTTACTTCTGGAGTGTGTAAGTGCAGGCTTGAACATCTGCTATTGCATTCAGACTAAACAGTTTTTCTTATTAGTTATTAAATGGGTGCTGCAGCATCGTTTTAGCAAGTGTAAGCTTGGTTTTTACTGTCATGGCTACATCGCTCATCCTCCACCCCTTACAGTGAGTCATCTTTGGATTATGATGCCTTCCCCGCAAGAACTTTTTACATCACTTATGTGTTTTGTAAACAAAGATCCTGTAAGTAAAGGGTTACAGTGAAGAAGGATCATCTTGGGACCAAATCTGACATCATGACACAAATGAAACACTTCTTTAAAAGTTAGCTACAAGAGGCAGAGAAAGAGGTCTAGAATTTGGAAAGTAGAACATGAGAGATTGCTTTTAAAAATGCTGTTTTTTTTCTCCGGTGGATTGTATCACTTTTTTAATGGTACTGGGGATCAAACTCAGGATCTCTCTGCCAGACAGGTGCTTGCACTACTGAGCTTTCTCTCCTGCCCAAGGCAGATTGTAACAACTCCACCGAGTTCCCTGACTGGCCCTGCTGGAATTGGGACCTTCTGGTGGGATTTTCCAGTCTGGCCTCACAAATGCCACATTGTTGTATGTAGCTGGCTTTCCCACAACAACCTCCTTTCCCTGTAGGGCTGCGAGGGCTCCTCCTCCTGGGTTGAGAGCGACTTCTGGGGCTCAGTGATGGTGTGCTCCAGTTACCATGCTTCTGCCACATTTTCTTTGAAAGATTTAACTTGGGGATTTGCTGAAGCTGTTTTGGAGATGGCTCTGTTCCAGGCAAGTCTGCTCCCATTGGCTGTCATTGGACAATTAGAGAGTAGGCTCAGGTGTGATTGGTCAGCCAGAAGCCCAGCTGCCAAGCTGAGCAGGTGACACCATGCATGCTGCAAGTAGAGCAAATGGAGAAAACACTGGAAAGTCAACATCAAGTATGTGAAGTGGCACAGGATTTCCCTTTCATCTGTAGCTTTCCTCTTTTGTTCCTTCCACCTAGCATTTGATTGTGTTCTTTTGGTTAAGTATTATTTCACTCACCAATATAAATAATGGGTACAAAGAAGTTTCACATTTATCTGCTTTGTCCCTCATCCCTTCAATTCTTCTGTTTTGGTAAATAGATTCTATACTCCAGACTTTCTGATCAGTTTAATCTTAGTTCCCTTACCACATGTTTCTGCAAACCTAATTTAGTCTTGTCTAATCTAATCAAATCTAACCTAACCTAACCTAACCAAACCTAACCTAATCCAGCCTAACCCAACCCAACCCAACCCAACCCAACCCAACCCAACCCAACCCAACCCAACCCAACCTAACCTAACCTAATCTAATCTAATCTAATCTAATCTAATCTAATCTAATCTAATCTAATCTAACCTAACATGTTCCAGAATTCCAGCACTGTAGCCTACAGCAGAGCCAACAAGCTGGATCTCATATTTGAAGTAATATGACAGTTTTTAAAAGCAAAATTGTCAGTCTTCATATTTGCAAGGAATGATGCTTTCTTCTGTAATCTCAGAGCAATTATATTGATGTTGAAGACAATGGCTAACATGATGTTTTGGGGCCAAGTTTTGGATCAGAAAATATATTCATGATGTGCTACCCAGTGCCTCATAAAGTTCCTGCTCCCCTGGAGGATTCCAGAGGATGTAGCACTGTGTTCTGCCTGACATAGTTTCCACTGTTGCTAAAGCTGAGGGTAGAAGGGTCAAGAGGGGTGCTTTTGTCATGGAATACTGTGATTTTTGTGTTCAGTTTTCATTATCTGCTATCTTTGAGTGTGGGGAATAAATATCAGAAAGAGGATATGGCAAACTCTGTGTTGTGGGTGTTTCCTTGGAGTGATCTTCCAGATCTGGAGGTGGGAAGACATTGTCATGTTTTCTTCCTGGGTGAGCAAGGGACATTCTCTTATGAAATAGTAAGACGACAATCAGGATTATCTGGTTTATTAATTTCTGTGTTTAATTTTAAGTTTTAGTAGTGAAATCATTTTCAAATAAGTAAGAAAGCTCCAGAGGCTAATGTCAGAACCACCCTGACCCTGAGTGCTTAGAGCAAACCATGCAGCTTCCTTTATTTATGGTCATTATGCTCCTGTTCAGTTTCCAGTTTTTTTGAAACTAAGAAAAACAATGTCTGACAAATGCAATAGCTTTGTTTGTGATCAGAGAAAGGCGGAAGTGAAAAATCATTAAGTATCTTCAGGCTCACCCTGTCACCTCTTTAGTGCACTCTATAATGGCTACTGTTAGGGGTTGTGTCTAGTCCTTCCCCCAAAGCCTTACATAAGTTATAGGGCAGATGGGGATGCAAGAGCAATGAGTGGCTTGAGGGGAGGGGCCCGAGGACCAGGACGGGATCAAGGGGCAGGGTCCGAGAGGCTTGACCATTAAACTGTCTAGCCGTAGCTTTCTCAGAGATGTGGAGAGGCTCATCCTGGACACAGCAGCACCCCAGCCTCTCCTCCAGTGTATTGAAACCTCCAGTAATAGTGAACTAAATAAACATTTCCTTCCCTAAGCCTGTGTGTTGGGTATTTGTCCTACCAATGAAATAAGAGTAGCTTCTTCTTCTTCATTATTATTATTATTATTATTATTATTATTATTATTATTATTATTATATTCAACATGCATTTCCAGAAGACTAGTTCTGGAACTGACTGACACATAAGAGAGCTTTGTGTCCAGGGGACTTAGCATCTCAGACAGACACTGCATCTTGCAAACGTCTGGAGCTTTTACTTTTTCTTCCATGACCTGTTTCTTCTGCAACTTAGCACAGAGTTGGGCAATCGGGCAATCAGCCCAATTGCACAAAACATGCTCAAGGCTGCATGAGGATGCAACATGGGTCCGTGTTTCCCAGGCCCAGCCTCTGATGCCAGAGTGAGGCTGTGCTCCTGACTGTGGGCTCTGAGACTTGCCTGGTCTGTTCTAGAGGAGGAGACTGAAACCTTGATAAGTATATTAATTTTTTTGTCATTCCTATTACAAATAATTAAAAGCACAAGGTCTCAAAATGACTTTATTTTATATTTATCATTCTGTACATTAGAAATCCAGCACAAAGCTCACAGGGGCTTATTCCTGGAGACCCTAGAGGAGAATCAGTTTCCTTTCCCATCCACCAGAGGCCGCTGGGTTCCTCCTCTTAGAAGTCCAAGTGGTGCCTCAATTCAGAGCTGTATCACTCTGACCTCTGCCACCTCATCTCAGAACTCCCTCTCCTTCTCAAGGTGCTGAACATGCACAGGTCTCTTTTTCTATGAAAGTGATATTCACAGATTTACGCTATTCAGAGCATGAACAAGTTGGGGTGTTGTGTTCCCTGTCACAACAGGTTGCCTAAATTTGTGTATAAGGAACTTGCTGTAAACTGTGCATCCCCAGAAGGAAAGGAGCACCGCAGAGTCTGTCTATTTAGCCTTTGCAGCTCCAGAGGCTGCCCATCCTAGAACAGCATGGAGCAGGTGGTGCTAAGCCAGCAGGTGATGTCATCGCTCCCGGCAGAAGCTGAGTATCTCCTTTTGATTCACATTCACTTGTTGAGGCCACAGCCTCTAGTGAGACTGTATTTGGAGGTAGGGTCTTTGTGATGTCAAAGCTGGGGCCTGGATCTTATAAATTCTCTCTCCTCTCCTCCTGCCTGTCTCTGTCTGTGTTTCTCCCTCTCCCTCTCCCTCTACTTTGCCCCCAAACTTCATGTCACTTTCCCATGCCTGACACATGAGGACATAGAGGGCACATAGCAAGCCAGGAAAGGAGCCCACCCACGAGCCAGGTGAGTTCACACCTTGTCCTTGAATTTTAGATGACAGAACCGAGTGACAATAACTCCAGTTGTTTAAGACCTCAGCCAGTGAGCCTCCACCAGCTGGCAAAGAATCCCCAGAGCTGCTTGCCCTCCCACTTCTTCCTTCTTTGCCAGGTCCCTGTGCCTCCTTGCAGCTTCTACACACTTATCCTGGTTCCCAACTTTTATTTAAGAAAATGAAAAAGAGCACAAAACATGCTCAAGGTTGCATGAGAATGTAACATTTTACCCAGAGTGAAATCAAATAGACAGCATTCTGCAGGTGACACCATGGGGTGCTGGGGAAAGGTGTCAGGGATGTCACGGTGCTGCTCTAGGGCTGGTACAGTGCTCACATGGCCACGCTGAGGCCATTTCCAACCCTAATTCCTGTGCGGTTGTGGACTGGCTTCCCCACTGTGCTTCTTGGAGGTAATTCAGAAATGATTGCTATTTTCTCCCAGGTTTCAGCAGTAACAAAAATAAACACTAAAAACAAAAACCATAAGCATCGTGCTTCCTTTGTCTTTTGATTCTCTGCTTCTTCATAGTGTATTAGGCAAGTTACTTGGATGTTAAAAGTAGGCGTTTCAAGACATCGAGCTGCAAAGACTTTAGATGTCAAAATGAACCTTGAGACACAAGTTTTTTAGGAATTTTAAAATACAGACCAAAGGCTTCTTAAACATCAAATCATCACTCAGGTCTTAAAAATGTAGATATTTGGAAATGAGAGGTTTTTCTTTAAATAATTTTATTGAGAAACAAATATCAATGAGACAACAGATTACTGGCACATTTTCAAGAATTAATACATTGCATATTGTCATGGTGGTTATTCATTGTACAAGATGCAGACATGATATCCTGTCTCAAACACTATTATAGCAAACCTTTCTCTCCTTCTCTGATAAAACTAACCAAAAAAGTAGGATAGAAATGAATGACCCTTTGTATCTATATACTCAAAATAGTTAGGATAGATATACGGCTCCATTGTCTTAATTCAATGAGAAGTTTTTCCGAGGAGGAGCCCTTTGGAGATGGTTGCATGAAATTCTCACACTGGCCCCTGTTGCCAAGGAGGAAAGGCTGAGAGGCACTTGCTTGGGGTCTCCAGTTGAAGGTGAGAGGTCACTGGGGCCAACAGAGAGTCCCCTGAGCAAGCCCCAGAAGTGGGGGGTGTGCTGGCTGAATCCTGACCACACCTGTGAAGGCAGATATGAAGAAGCCAGCAAGTTGAGTTGTTTTACAGATGGAAAACAGACTAAGACAAGGAGGGACTGGAAGATAGAGGAGGTGTGGGGTGTTTGAGGCCGACTCCTGGAGGAATGTAGTCACCTTGGGCTGCAGCTACAGATAGCGACACAGTAGAGACGTAGACCTGGAAAGCTCTTGTGCTCCTCTCTGATATTGGGCCCTCCTTGCAGGGATTCTGCAGTCCGAATGAAAACCATGCCTTAGGAAAATCTGGTGCCAGACAATCCCAGTTTGAAGTTTTTGACACAAGCTTGGATAAAGAAACTGGGACTGAGAGGGGCTTCCTAGCAGCGGTGCTGCTCAGACGCAGACCTGGCAAAGTGTCGGCCGGAACAGTCACTGTGAGCACGGCAGGGCACGCAGCCAGCCTTTCTGCTTTCTCTGGATTCTGACCCAGGGGAACCAGGAACACAGGGACAGACAAGATAGCCCAGAACATAAGAAAGACAATGAAGGGATCACGCCCCCACACCTTCACAGATGGGAAACTTAACTCAGGTCTGCTGTTTTTGTTATTAATTAAGCCTGGAGGCTTTTGGCTGCTGTTACATTAGTGAAGGTATAAAAAATGCTATTGTCGGGAGTGACCACAACACAATCTGGTAAAATACTTTTTTTTTTTTTGTCTTTTTGAGACAGGGTCTCACTATGCAGTTCAGGCTGGCCTTAAGCTCACTTTGTAGCTCAGGCTGGTCTCGAACTCACAATAATCCTTCTGCCTCAGCCTTCCGAGTGCTGGGATTACAGGCATGTGCCACCTCTTTCCTTTCCTTTCCTTTCCTTTCCTTTCCTTTCCTTTCCTTTCCTTTCCTTTCCTTTCCTTTCCTTTCCTTTCCTGTCCT